>WOGO01007036.1:0-11383 GCA_015342085.1 Leptinotarsa defecta | reverse complement strand
AAGTAAAAATTATGCTCGCGTTATAACAGTGAGATGAGTCTCAAAAAAAGATAACAAAATTATTATTTATTCAAAATACAAATGCTATAACTATACCTGGTACGATCAAGTTCATAAACCTACCCGATAATAATAATAATAATAATTGATTTTGAACTGTGAATACAAATTTTCCACCTGGTTGCTCGGAATAGTTGCATGCAGCAAAGTGCGAGCAGTTTTGAATATTAAAATCACGTTCACACTAAACGACCACGAACAAGTATTTTCTTTGATGTACCGCCTTCTTTTCCATCCTTTTTGATGCAGAATGTTCGTTCACTCTTGTTCGCTCGTGCTCGCTTTTTTGGTGAATACACACCTTAAGGAGAGCACAAAACAAAATGTCACCTCAACCTTCCCAGATAATGATCCATTGCGTGAAACAAAATCAACGCAATTTCAATCTTTTTGAGGCCGTTTGAATTCATTTTGTTGCGTGACAGTCTCAATTTTGCGTTAACTTCTAAGATAATAATTAAAATTGTATGGTGTACATTGTAGGAGATAGTTATAATGTACATGAAATGTTTACGGTAACTAACTTATTTAATTTGATGAGAATTGATATCTGTATAAATAGCTCTACAGTTACCACTTTACATATAATCAATTTTCAGCATCAAATTGGAAATGGTAATTTATCTTAAAAGTTAGACATTTGTAATCGCGGAATTTTCTGTTGGCCAGTACAAACAGAACAATATTTAAAAATTGTCTCTTTATATTATTTTCTTTTCAATATCCCCAATTTTTCGAAAAAGAATGATAACTTATTATACACCATTGAAAAGATAAAATCTGGTTTTATTCAAAACAGAAAGAATCCAATGTAGTGCCCATGAGAAAAAATAAAGTTGATGATGGTGGCCGAAAGACGAAACGTCGGATAGCGAGTCTGAAAACACCATTATGTAGCAGGAAAAATGTGGCAATGCGAAAGTTATTTTCGAATTCGAACTTTCTTAACGGCATATTGTTAGTCGGGTAAATGCGCGACTTTGCCCCAATTGAACCATTTTCGTTCTCATAGTTTTCGAGATCTCAATGGTCAGGCTCGAATTTTAAACACCCTGTATAGTACAATTCATTGTTTTAGGGAGGATGGCATCGAATCAATTCATTATATTGTTAATTTTGTTAACAACTTGATTTTTCCTCCAAACCCTTTCCGAAAAATTTTTCATGGATTTTACTTGAGCGACTGACCATCTTTGAAATCACTTCTCCCCCACCTTCTACTCACAACGGATTTCTCTCTCGATTTCCACCGCTTAATTTCTCAATAGCAAACCTTGTTTCCAGCACCAACTGCATCCCAGCCCCAGAATAATATACATAGTGAGGTAATTAATGCTGCGACCTCAACGATTTGCATACCGTCTTATTATTTATGCAAATAAATTGGCTGTCTAGAGAAACTCGCAGCTCCCTAGCGGCTATCGCTGCTCTTTTCTTGCCACTCAGCGCCGGTAAGAGGAAATTGCTAATTTTCTGACCGAGGTACGCATAATTCGTCCAGTCTACTACATGACCTGAATGACTCTTGAGTGGAGTAATAATTCACAAATTGAAAGAGTCTTGCTTCTATCATTAATATTTGAGTCTGGGATAAAACGACCATTCTGAGGAAAACACTTTGCCAGTGAACTTAATGAAAGAAAATTCAATAGCAAAAATAATTGGATCGTTTGTATATAATTGTTATTATTAGTTAATACTTTGATGTGCTTCATATTTGGTTTATAATTAATAGCTGTCAACAAATCAATTTTCTGGGATATTTTCGATTTTTTTATTTTTTCGACTCTCACAAAGTGGGCACTTCGACTCATACTACATACTATATGGCCGGAAATGACAACTTGGCCAACGTAAAATCACAAATTGCCTTGAACGCTCTGAACAATATCTGTTTAAAATATATGTTTTTCCGTTAATCAGCTGTCGCACCCCTACGAACGACAACCCTCAGAAGTCGAAACTTGTGCGAGCTAAGGACTAACGATATCTCACCTTTTAACGTGTGATTCCTAACAGGGAATATTATTTCAAAGATAATTGGGCCAACGCCATTAAAAAAACTGGATCGATAATTAAAAACTGAATTAATGACAAAACTGACCAGTAATGGACAAACTAGGAACATTCAGAGAACTTGAGAATTCTTTATGACTGATCACTAATAATTCAAACAAAACTTGATCGAAACCTTGAGTGAAATACTGCAGGGATCAATATTGGGCCCGCTACTCTTCACTATCTACACCTCTCAATTCTGTAAACATTAGAAACATGTAACATCACATTTCTATGCGGATCTCGCAAGACTTGTTGATATATAAGAAAAATTCTATTTATACATTAACCCAATTAAATCCAAAGCTTCACATTTTGGTAGAAAATCGACCAAAAACAGTTCTCGACCCCTGATTTCCCTTCACATTCGCAATGAAACACTCAAGTTGTCAAAATGCGAAAAAAATTTGGGCCATGCACATATCACATGTAATCAAAATAGCTTTCGTAAACCTGAAACTTATACCAGCTAAACTACTGCGATGTTGTTTATGGACCTCGAGTTACGTTATTGTACTGGGCTGGTTGTCTATGAACAAACGACTTACTTTGTTATGTATTATATCACGAAGTTCTACTAAAAAAAAAACCTTCATATCCCAACTGAAAAATTCAGTGGCGTTCTGAAGCTCTTAATGTAAAAGTCTGGTTTCGAAAGAAATTATCTGTATCCATACACAACACCTCGCTTTAACGATCTTGCCATCACAATCTACAATTGTATTCCCAATGATTTCAAAATCTTGTCAATCTTTAATATCAAGAAAAAGGTCAAAGTAACCTATAATAATAATTCTTTATTCTCCAAAAGGACAATACAAGTATTGTATAGGAGTAACCTAACCTAACCTATTTCTATCAAGTACAGAATAAACTTTTTTTTTCCATTTCTGTCCCTTCTATCTATCAGTCCATCTATTTTTTTGCCTCTCTCCGAGTTTACATTTCTCCACACTTCTTTTCTGATTGTTTAATCAATAGTTTAGGTAGTGATAGTTGGTACGAAGGTCATCCTGGAAAAACAGTCATCTTGATTGGGTAAATTCTTTCATGGATTTGCTTAATATTTTTCTTGAAATCTTTGGATAAATAATGGATGTATTATGAGAAGGTGAAATTGGAAGCTCCGGCGTAGAATAAATCTAAAACAAGCACTTTTCTCAAACACCAGAACTTCAATACTCAAGCGTTTCACCAACCAAATTAGCGTCTTCAGAAGTTGAATGATTCGCGATAAAATTTCGGCCTTATTCATATTATAGGCTCGATAGAAAACTCAAACCTCATTCCACCAAACCGAGTTGCAACGACAGTGGTCTGTTCCGAAAGATAAAAATGTGTCTAGTACTTTTCCAATCTTGTGACATGCTATTTCCCAGATCATAATTATCATCCTATACCAACATCTGGCCCAAAAATTAATGAATCCTGACAATAAATTTCAATGTAAAAGTTATCATTCAGATACCATTTTTTATAGCCACATCCATCTCACTTAATCCAAAATACATTCGTAGAAAAATAAGTATTACCACTTTCCTGTTAGGGTCCAACCAAATGGAGTGTATTTCTTTTCATTTTGCACCCCAATTTATTGAAAACGATTCAGAATAACTTAATAATGACAAGGGGATGCTAATTGATGAGTGGAGTGAAACGAAAAGAACGCTTCAACAAAAAATATTTTACTAACTTATGTAAATGTGAGGTGTTATTTACATATTAAAGACGTTTTGTTTTCGAAGTGACATTATCTTCGAATTGATAATTGAATTACCACGAAAAACGTATATAGGGTGAGGCATTGATAACGAAACAGATAGAATATTTTCAAAACACATGTTTTTGAAAAAAATTCAAAATACGTCGATTTGTAATCCGAGGGGGTAATTTTTTTAACATAACCTCAACTGTCATACCTGTCCCCCACTCCTTGATCACTATCACCCAAACAATTTGAATAGGGAAAGTAGTAAGTGTGACACATCATTAAAAATATAATTTCATAAGGAATTCGGTCATGTCAATTTTCGCTACCTAGCTTTCTTTTTCGGCGCCTCTTGCGGGAAAAAAAACTCACAGTTCCAAACTAAGACGGCCTTCAAACCCGAATGAAGATAGTAACATATGACTGTTACTGAAATTTCAATTACGTTCGAAAATGAAATGGTAGTTTTTTTACAGATTTCCACTCAATAAACCATTCAACTAATAATACCCTACTGCGAATGCTCATTCAGGCTAATTTAGTTTTTATTAAAAATTATATATTATAAAAGTAAATAATCCCCCAAGTATCCTACAAAATTATTCGGATTTTATGTTAACTAACAACTGAGCAAGAGCAATTGAAAATGTGAGATCGCCCGCGATCTCACATAAAAGTCGTCTCTACTTCTTACACAAAATTATTCTTGCGGATGTTCCATTCGTGAATCGGTCTGGTACCACTGATGATACCTATAGAAGATCGAAACGGGACTTCAATTGAATTGTGAATCCACACTTACCTCGTCATTAAATTTGGTTTCCAGGACATCGGCTACGGAGTCATATCTTCAAAGGCAGCAGGAGGTTGCATATATTGATGGGGATCTAGAAGTGATTTCAAATTGGTGTGAAAGTAAACAGGTTCAATCCAGTGCCACAAAAACTCGGGCATCGGTTTTCTTCAAGAAGCCAAATGTTTCCGAACCGGATATAATGATGTCAGGACAGACAATCCCGCTTTCTGCTTTCTGTCTTGGCACAATTATGTCGCCGGAATTGCAAAGGCTGCTTCTCAAAATATTGGAACACTGTTCCGAACCAGAAAACTGTACACACCTCAGCAACTTCTGATGTTTTATAAAGCTCAGATCATATCTTCTTTGGAGTATTGTTCTTATGTATAGAGCTCTGCACCCAAACGTGTCCTGAGGTTGCTGGATTCCATCCAGAAAAGATCCATTCGCCTGATTGGAGATGCGAACATCTCGTGCAACCTTGATAGCCTGGAACATCGAAGAAAGGTTGGAGATTTGTCTCTCTTCTATAGATACTTTCACAGGAAGTGTTCGAGTGGCTTGGCACATTTGATTCCACCAATAGCGGTACATATCAGAAATACGCGACGAACTGTGGCAGCTCATTGTTTTGAGGTTCAACTCAGTACACCTCGAACTTAATTTTCTAAGAACTCTTCCATCTGGAGAACTGCATTTATGTGGAATAAACTTCCTGAGAACGTTTTTCCAGATGGATTTAATCTCCAGCGATTCAAATCCAATGTAAATCACCACTTTCGCACAGGCGCATCAATGATAACGCCTTGAGGATTTTCCTGTAGTGCTTGTGTTTTGTCCTAAAAAATCAGTTCGGGTTCTGTAAAATCCAGTACTACATGTGTATCGTTCGATATGATGGAAACCTAAATAATCACAAATATTTAAAGCCCCTCGTATAATTCAAGTGTTAACGCCACTGCCAAAGTTGATCTAAAATTCCGAGAAAGTGCATTACTCATACCAAAGGCAATTAATTTGTCCAAAGATTACCCATGCATCCCAGTACCTCTCTCTAGCGGCAACGTTCCTCTACTTCGACTACTTCTTTTAATTAACTTTAATTACCGTTACCAAAGTCCAACATGCTGAGAAAGATGGCTGGGGGAGGAAGGTGAAAGGATGAAGAACTCGGGCTGATCTATGATGATCTTATTACTTTTGAGGGTTGGTTTAAGTTCCTTGTTGGTAAAGGGTGAATTCCCGATTCCGGTTTGTACGAGGACGGATCACTATGTTTTATACTACGGTTACTCTCAACTTTTTTTATTGCTTTGGGCAAACTTCTGAACTATCAAAACTGGATAACTGTTATTATCTGTTTTTCCGTTAACCAGCTGTCGCCCGTTAACGAACGACAACCCCCAGAAGTAGAAACTTGAGCAAGCTAAAGATTAGTCTTACCTCTCAACGTGCGATTTCTAACACGGAAATAAAACTTTTCGAAAGCTTGAATAATATAAATTGTTTCTTCGACTATCATACCCAAATGAAGAAGAAACTCGTTTAACTCCACTCCACAGTCAATTTTCTGGATAAGGCATCATCCACTATTCTCACACTAGAATCCACAATGCCGCAAATTATTTTTCGACAGCGTCTATTCGGGCGAATTATGAAACAGGTCAATATCAACAAGGCATCTGATCCTGATGGAGTTCCCGTCATCGTACTTAAAAAGTGCGCAAATGAACTCTCACCAGTATTTTGCAGACTTTTCAATATGTCTTATAAGAAAGGGGTTTTTCCTTCTTGTTGGGAGATTGCTCGTGTTCAGCCTTTTTCCAAAAAGGTCAAGACCAGTCGCTTTGCTATCAGTGGTATCGAAAATCATAGAGAAAGTTATAAACCCGCACATATCCTCTAATATTTGGAAGGCTTCAACATCTTGAGTGATCATCAATATGGCTTTCGGAAACGAAGATCAACAGGCGACCTTCTATCGTATGTCACCTATATTTGGAATGACGCAATCGAGAAACATGCAGAATCAAGAGCTGTTGCGCTTGATATTTCTAAGGCCTTTGACCGTGTGTGGCATGAGAGTTTGCTGATCAAACTTTGATGATATGGCTTGTCGGATCATTTTTTTGTATGGCTCTTCAGCTTCCTGAGAAAACGTTCCCTGCAAGTGGCCGTCGATGGATATCTCTCCAATACTTTCACCATCAACGCTGGTGTTCCCCAGGGATCCACGTTGTCTCTAACCCTCTTTTTATTTTATATCAACGACTTATTGGAAGAAACCAAGAATCCAATATATTGCTATGCTGACGACAGCACACTTGTCTCTTCATTTCATTTGGATTCCAGGACATCAGCTACGGAGGCACTTCTTCACCGGCAACAGGAGATTGCATATCTTAATGAGGATCTGGAAGTGATTTAGATTCAACAAAATACAATTCAATACAACAAAAACGCAGGCATCGACTTTCTTCAAGAAGATAATTGTCTGCAAACCGGATATAATAATGTCAGGTCAGACAATTTCGCTTTCTGCTTCGATAAGTTTGTTGGGGCTTGAAATGGACAACAATATGTCTTGGCACAATCATGTTGCTGGAATTGCAAAGGCTGCTTCTTAAAGCTTGGAATACTGTTCCGGATCAGAAAACTTTACAGACCTCAGCAACTTTTGATGTTTTATAATTCTCAGATCACACCTTCTTTGGAGTATTATTCTCTCAATGTTATACTCAATAAAAGTTAGTCAACTGCCTGAGGATATCAATCTGGTTGAGATAGTTCATGTGTCTCAAGAAACGGATTTCTGCTACCAATGGTAAAGTATCGTTTTAAATTCGGATTTGCAGTGTATGTTTACCCCAGCTCTTTCGGGACTAAAAGTTATAGCTGCAGAGTTCTAAGTACGAAATTTGAGCTTATGAGCTAAGGAGATATCAGAAATAGCTTTGAATTCGCGATCTATCTGTTAAGTATCGGCACAAGATTTCAGGATCGAGGGTATCAAAAACCTTACTGTAATACAGAAGCATCAAACATGTCATTTGGTCATCAACGACTTTAAAGAGGCCATTAATGTTCTTTATCTCTGAACTGATGAAGAAGTTGCGGATTTTATTATATAATTTCCAGCATTTCAAATAAATGATAAATATTGATCTCTTGAAACCTTCTATTTTGCTCAGGTAAAATGTCAGCTTAGCTATGAGTTGGGAGCTTGGGGAAGAAATGGAATAATTCAGTTGAACTAATAAATGCCTCGTTGCTATTAACGTGTGTCGAAATTACCCGTACTGTATATATTTTCGTATTTTATTTTCCATTGTGGTCAAATCGCTACAGTGTATGAAATAATTTGTATTCAGCATAAAGAAATAAAAATTGGTCTCGTATTACTATAAAAAATCTGTTGGTTATCAAAAGAGACAGAGTGTGATAGCTAGCACGAAATCTATCTTTATAGCGCATTTTCTGCACTTTTTGGGTTCCAGTTTTTTTCACAATGCATAACTTCGAAGATTTATGAACTGATTATGTTGCCGATAACTCTGTTTGAATTAAAAAATATAACAACTTTTTCAGTTGTATTCTTAATAAAAAATTGGGTCGTTATTGTTTCATTTGGATTGCGTTTTTTAAAGAGGCGTTCGATATTGTACATAATATGAAACAAAACACAACATGTTGATTATGAAAAATAATTTAAACCAATTATATCATCTTTTGCTTTCAAATCATCATGAAGTTATAAAAAAAAACAAGAAAAATCAATATTATCCTAATGGAATTTGGTATATTCCAAAATGAACCATGTTATTTCAAGGACGATTTTCGAAATGCGTTCAGAAAATGAATTTTTTTAAAATTTGTGATTGAATTTTCCGATTGAAACCTAAAATATTTTGTGAGATTTTCACTAAATAGTTTAACAAACTTTTTAGTTAGTATGAACACGTTTGAAGAAGCTATTGTGAGGTGAAACACGTGTTGCGGTTTTGTAAATTGTTCCGGGAAAATCTCAAAATAAAGTGCTGTGCAACTTTCCAAGTTGTTTTTGAAAAAATGCCAATCCATAATTAGTAAGTGTCATATTATTTATAGCCTAACTCAGCAAAAATATATGTGAAGTTGTGCCACTTTACATCGTATGATCCTCGTATTTAGAAATCCTCAGAAATTTATCTTCTAATACCCGTCCATTACTCGATCTTACTTCCATCGGCATGGACCCCAATTCTGAAATTTCAACTCGATTTTCTTTTCTTGTATGCAAAATCTCGTTATACAGATTTCCTACCGGAGATTTAAAAAGTTCAAGTGCGAAATTAAATTGTCATTCTTTCCCACGAATGAAAGGCGAGCTTTATGAGCTGCTTTAAATTAAGGTATCCATCAAGGAGAGCCCTAATCGACCCCTAATTTTTTGAAGCAATGTAAAAATTAATTGAGTGAAATTAAGATGAACGGATTGAATGAGTTGAGATAAATTATAAAATGAAGAGGGGGAGATATTCCAGTGGTTTGATATCATAGAATAGCAAATGACCTCTATTAATATCATATTCTATTTAATCAGCATTTTTTGCTGAAAAAAATCCATGATTTCATTTTCATTTCGTGTCATTTACAGAATCTCACTTTAATACTGATGTTTCAAATTAAATAATTCGTACATAATTCGATGTGGTTGTCGTCTTTCGGAAAACAAGTTTAAATACATTTCCGATGTCCTAATAAATGTATTTGTAATAAATTTGTATCATATCTTTTTTTCTTTATTCGTGAAAGCCATCCCATTTTTCGCCAAAAATTCAATGACTTGTACAATAACAAAATGTCATTGAGAGTAACAAATCGAAAGTCAAATTTAGAAACATCAAAGTCAAAGCCTATTATGATAAGAAAATTTTTTTCAATATCCCCAATTTTTCGAAAAAAAAAATGATAACTTATGATACATCATTGAAAAGGTAAAATCTGGTTGTATTCAAAACAGAAAGAATCCAATGTAGCGCCCATAAAAAAACATAAAATTGATAATGGTGGCCGGAAGACGAAACGTTGGATAGACAATCTGAAAACACCGTTATGTAGCAGGGAAAAAGTGGCAATGTGGAAGTGCAATTTATTTTCGAATCCTTCGAAAAATAAAGCCAGAAAAAAAGACATTTTTCGAAATTTCTGTTTTTTCGGAAATCTCCGGATATACTCGTAATTTCAGAACTTTCTCAACGGCATATTGTTAGTCAGGTAAATGCGCAACTTTTCCCAATTTAACTATCTTCGTATCTCTCATAGTTTCAGAGATCCCAATGGTGAGGATCGAATTTGAAACACCCTTTTATGTGAAGAAGAATAATTGATCCTTGATGAATGAGTGCTGAATCCTGCACTCCTGGCTCCAATAGTTAGTGTTGAAAATGTATGCAACATATATTGCATAAAACCGCACTTTCAGAAATCGATACTATTTTATTATAGAACATCAGTCGCCCTTTACGGGAATCCCCTAAACTTTCTGCACCAGGAAAGCACTGAAAGGTATATGTATGTCGCTATGGGAATACTCTATTTAGATAGTATAATTATATTTCGACGGGTTGAGAAATTATAGTTTTGTTTTTTAAATCGTCAATTGAATATGTTCATCATGTAGTGAGAACGTAATGAATCGAAGAGAAAGAAATAAAAAAATAATGTCTTATATGAACAAGCAAAATTTGTATAGTTCATCTTCATAAACTGAAATTTAGATTTGTTACCTACTTGCCATATCTGACTTATTTCGAATTGTTTTGTTTCATATTTCATTTTTGTTTTTCAATGAAAAAAAAATGGTAATTTATGTTTTTTCATTCAATAAATTCGTTTTTGACAATTGATTCTGATTAGATCTCTATTTTCAAATCTACCGATATCTACCGCTTTTTCAGGATTGATTCTACCAGCTTTAGAATTTGAAGGTTGACAACATTGATCTCTTCACTCGCACCTTTTGAAATGGGCGCACAGAGAATATACTGATATTCGAGAATCTGTCTTGATTAAAAAATCGAGTGATGTGCCCATCTAATCAATCCAAGAAAAGCAGAAACAATTGAACCCCTGAGAGGAAGTAAGATTGGTAGGATCAATAACACGTACACAGTATCAATTCGATATTTTTGAAAGATAAATAAATGAGTAATAAGCAACCCGTCGTTGAATATTGAATGATGCAGTTGAAATATACAGTGTGTAACAACGAAAACTTTACAGAGCCGTTTTCTAATTGAAAGGGGACACCTTTCAGACTAATCAGATTTTTGGTAGTACGCACCCCCTTGGAGGGGTGCGTCCGACGGCCCTTATTTAGATAGGGAAAGTAGGTGGAGTGGCACGTTGTTTTAAAGGTCTTTCGAGTACCTTTACAACACTGTTAAAAGAAAATTTTTGTAACGATTACTGTTCGAGATAATTTGAAGTTAAAATTGCAATGTTAATAATACATTAGACAGGCCACTCGGTAACTTGTATGCCTGAATAAAAATTTTTTCGAGCAGTTCTTCTTATCAGTTTTTTATTAAATAAAATTCCTTTTTTAAAATCAATACCCAGTTTTCATTAGTACATAGTTCGATTGTTTTGTTTAAACGGGTCGTGTATTGTTATTTGTTTGAAAATGCCTTACACTACTGCTGAAAGGGTTTCAGTTATTGCTTTATTTTTTGGCAACGACCAAAATGCTAATAGAACATCAATTTTATTTAACGAGC
>WOGO01007035.1:0-11384 GCA_015342085.1 Leptinotarsa defecta | reverse complement strand
AAAGTCGCCAAAAACGGGCACTTTTTGAAAAATCGCCGCCAGGCTCGAAACATCGTAAAAAGTAGTCATTTTGGCGACAAGTTGCCACAAATGGCAACACTGCCGTAGTTCGTGGCTGTCTGCACCAGTGTTGCCAATAGAAATTGCACAAAATACTCCAAAACTTATAAATAAATACTTCACAAAATCCTCGCACAGCATACTTTCATTCAGTGACATTAGTAAACTGCTATGTTACGTAAAATGCCTAATGATGAATATTTACTTTATATATTTTATGATATATCAGGTAACATAAAATGACTAAAGAAAAAATTTAGTCATAAAACAATTCGAAAATTATAACTTATAAATGAATAAAAAAAAATAGTAATTGTGTTAAACACATCAGATGTTCAGTGTACAACATATTGAAATAAAATATATACTCTGTATAAAATTTAATAATATATAAAAATAATTGAAACTCACTAGTTGATTATCACAAAAAAAAATAGAAGACATAGAATATATTCCTCAAACTAACTGAAACAATAATCAGATTTTTCATTTTGATATAATTATTAAAAGTAAGTGTTATGTTAATAAAATGAAAATAACATGTATGTTCTATATAGGATATTTATCTAAAAACTTTTCACTTCGAATATTTCGAATCCTGAAAATTCAATAGAAAATCGCATATAATCACGAAAAAATTTGAGTTGAACAATTTTTAGTAGGAGCTACTTCCTTTAAAAACTTAGATGGAGAGTGGTATTTAGTGACAGCTCATTTGAAAAGTCGTTAAAAGTAAACCTCAAACCACCAAAACATAGCTTTAACAACTACATGTGTCATGTGTCACTCATAAATATATAAGAACGAAATGTCCAGTACAAGCAAGTACTCATAATGGGGAATGTTCCTCAATTTGGGTTATTGCAGCAAATGCAAATTTGAACAAAATAAAGTTGAGTTCAATTCATGAGTTCTTCAAATTCACTTCGAAAAGTATTCAAATTGATGTTTCAAATGTTGGGTTTTAATTTTTAAAGGGATTTGTTTCTAATTCACATATTGGCAACACCGTGTATATCAAGTTGAAATAATTTATACTTACCTCGATATTCTACTTTAAAAAAGGAAAATTATTTTTATAAATCAACAATTACGGCAAAATATAAATTATAGTTCAATACCACCTCCACAAGCCACAGAATATCATACAGAAGAGACACTCATCTAGCGGCAATTTGATGTTGGGGGTTAAGTTTCTGTGACCTTTATTCTGTGTTTTCGAGGTCTTCAGTGTCATTTTCAGTGGCAAATTCAAATTATTTGAAACTTATCAGATATATAATTTAATTGCCATCAAGAAATTATTACGATATCAACTCGACAGGCAGCATTTCGGCAAGTTAAGCCAAACTAGCCTAATTTCACCGTCTCCAATTCCACTTACACTCTCTTGTTTAGGAGTGTATTCAAAACACACACTCCAATGTGAGATTTCCACATTCCGTATGGCATTCTCCTATTACATGGTCTAATATCGGTGTTGCCAATCATGAAAAGCCTGAAACATGTACAACCATTTTTGAGTAAATATGGTCCGTCAAAAAGGTAGGGAAGTATGATAATGACTTTATTAGTGACGTCATTATTAGGTTACCGCATTTGTAAGCATGGTTAGTGGCGGTTATAGACTAGTGAAATAACATCCTGATATTGAAAAGCAAATGAAACTTCCGAGGTTTCCACTTTTCAGTAATTAAAAAAAAAAAACGAATGAACAGGTTGAACTCGAATAATTGAGGAGAAAATTCAACCTTAGCTATTGGTATACTTACACCAAACAAACCAACCACATTAATTTTGTTAAATATGTAACGAATATAAGACAAACTTCAAATGTGCAACTCAACTAATCTTGGTCATCAATATAAAATCTGTACGGCTAGCCGGTTCACTTTTGTAGTAAGGGATCATCAACAATCACTACATAACTTTGTATTATTTTTGGGTGGGATAATAACCGCTTTGTAATTGATCAACGGGATCTCGTAAAAAATTGACTAGTATCAGGATAATGTCAATCTCACATGTATTTAAAGAACGTAAATGGTAACTTAAATGTAATCTTCGGTTCTCTGTTCTCTACTACAACTACTACAGTGTTACGCAGTGTTTACTGTATTAGTGTCTATAGTCTATATGCACTCTGCAGGATTAATGAACTTGTCAATTTTAAATTCTGTATTGAATTGTGGCACTTTTTAGAGAAATTGTTTTTGAACAATTTTTTTGTACCGAATAGTGTGCGTTTATCGTTTGAAAAATGGCATTCTCTTTAAATTGCACCAAACATCTTAGGTTATGTTTAGCATTAAAACATTTTAGACAATTCTCTACAAGTGAATCTGCGAAGGTAATATTCAGATGTGTACTATGATTTATTTTTTTCTAAACTAGTTTCTCAACAGAAAGGTTTAGTGTTGGGAGTATACACGAGCAATGATGATAAGGGGATAGAGCTTACTCCTACATCTGAGATATACAATAAAATATCAAATGGAAAACTTCTAGATCAAATCAAACTGTGAGTACTGGTATTATTTTTATTTTTCTTTTGCAAAACAATATATCAATATTTGAAATATTCCTAATTTCCTCTGAATCTGCTGCTTATGACTTTTTAAGACTACAACTTGAGACAGTACATTATTCTAGCCTTAGTCAGTATATACAAACAACCATAACAGTCTAATTTCTATATCAGAATTAAAACACCATCTCTTAGTTCTGAAGTATTTTCATTAGATTTAATTTATGTCAAGAGGTTCCAATTCTACCTATCAAAATATTACTTTCAAAATCAAACAAGTTCCAACATTTTTCAATCTGCAAATGCACCTTGATTCACACATTCATTTTCTTAAAAACTCTACGATTGATTAACTACGTACAAACATTGAACCTAAGCCCGTCACATATTCGATAGTATCATCAAATTTGTCATATAAGTAACATAAGTGTAGTTTGTATTACTGACCTAGACTCAAATGAAAGGTTATTAAGACATTGGTTTATTCATTTTAGAACTATGAAAAATTTCACAAAATTTGCACTATCTCCAAATCAAAAATTCTAATTTCTTTTGAATTTTGAATTACACTATTTACAAGCATCTGCTAGCTCGGCTCCAAATTTTTATAACCAAACATATCCACGGTATGGGTATCAAGTGAAAGCCTTTGCTGAAAAGAATAGGAACAATCACATCTAATATGGCGGACCGTCCTAGATGGTGGACTAGTTTTTTAAATCCACCCATAGGGGTGGATTATCAATGAACCCCATTGTAGGATGGGGTTCATTAAAAAAAAATATGAACAACATGACGTCATTTCAAATCCAAAATGGCGTGCTAGTTTTCAAAGCTCCCCATGTTGTGAGTTTCAAATGACAAGGTTTTCAGAAAAGAATGCAGAAAATAATTTCACGCTAAATCCAATATGATGGACTACCAAAGATGGTGGATGTTTTTTATTTCCCCCCATGATATGGATATTAAATGAAAGGGTTCAAGAAAAAACAATTCAAAATGGCGGAAAACAAAATGGCCGCCATAACAATTCTAAACAGGTATAACTCAGTAAAGATTAGGAATAGTTTGGTGGTGCGCGAACAAATGTTGTAGGAGCTGATATAACCTTTCTCCTCCCAGTCAATTCACATACCACTTTGATGTCTGCTGCAATGGCAGACGAAACGTTTGCTACTTCAATGCTCTTCAATTAAATTGAGGGCTGTTCTCCCTTCACCAGATATGAACTCTGTTGTATGATTTTGAGTGCAGGGACATTGTCCTGCAAAATGGAAATACCTTTGGACAACTTTAAGCGTTTTCTCTCTATAATTTTTTCTCATAAAGTGATCATGGTTACTGCTTGGCAATCACAAAAAAATTTCCCAACAGAATTTTGAACACAGACATTTTTAAGGCCTTGAAGAATCAGTGTGTTTTCATTCAATCTATTGCTGCTTTGTTTCTGCTTCTACCCATGCATGCTTCTGGTTAACATTCATACAATTGGAGAACAATTTTGCAGAAATTTTTCTCATGTCCAAGTCAACGTGAACTATATGATGTACACGTTCACATAAAATAATAAGTGTCTCAGATATTTGTTATAGCCCAAGACGGTATGATAAAATCTTGCGATGAACTGCTTTAATATTTAAAGGGGTAAACACAGAAACAGACCTTCTTGATTGGATCTTATCTAGCTACTCATATGTTTATTGTTTTAAGAAAAAAGAAATTTGTTGAAAAACACTTTTTTAACTACACTATATGCTAAAAGTTAAGTTAAGTAAAATTAAAAAACATACATGAAGACTCGAAAAATGATTGTTAACAAACATAACCACATATTGTAAATAATATAGGTAAAAAACATACAGGAAGACTCCATATTAGTATAAATAAAATTTTAAAGTGAACTTGAGCTCTATTATTTGGAGAATTGAAGAGAATAGGATTATTATGATTCAGGCCCTTGTTAACGAAATATGGTCATCCATTGTAGAACGTCCAGAGTATAACAAACTTTGTCAACAATTTGATATCTGAGTTTTTTCCTGAACATGTCATAACTTTCAGCCGTTGTGAATCACAACATTTTTTCTGTGTCGAGTTTAGTTTCAGGATTCTGAGCTGATCAGACTGTGATGTAATATATGCTCTGCTAGTAGATGTATATTTGGAACTATTTTTCTCAACTAAACTTGTTGTTTCTAGAATAAATATCGAAGGCAGTGTTGATGTTTTATATTTGTTGAATATCCTTTACAGTTGGTTTGTGCACACATCCCAGATGCATAGTATGCATCTGGGATGCATCCCAATTCATAGTACATTTGGCAGACTAGAACTGTAGTTCTTTCGAAAACATACATTAGCATAATATCCTGAGGCTAATTTTCTTGAAAAGGTTATAATATTTTCCTCAAACTTTTGTCTCCCTAAAATTAGAACTAAAAGGGGTACTTGTGATGCACTGTTTGGAACTTTTGGTGTAGTAATGAACATTACTGGAGTTTTTTCCCAACATCAAACCGTTATTTTAATACTTTGATACGTGTTTCGATCACCAAGTGATCATCTTCAAGAGGAAGATCAAACTGATCTTCCACGTGTCGAGGTGTTAAAATAACGATTTAGTGTGGGGAAAAAACTCCAGTAATATTCGAGTAGGGTACATTTACAATTGACTACTTGGTTTGTCTGTTTGAACACTTCACATCAATCAAATCGATATCTAGAACACCAATTTCTTTAATGTCCTACAGACATTGTAATGGATAAAGGAATAAAGTCTTTCGACACATACATAAGTGGACATGAATTCATGATAGCCTTTCATGCACATAAAGAAATAGATAATTCTTGAAGTTCGCTCAGCAAGCGTATCAACTAAACGGCTCAGAAGGGGGGTTGAATTTCCATAAGATTCGTTTTTCAACACCATATTAGTGTTGTCAAACACATTTTGTCAAATGTGTTATTTGCCCCAACAAAACTCTTACCACTGTCACTGTACACTACCAAAGGTCTGCCTCTTCTGCTGATAAATTTTCTGAAGCCCTTCTGTTGAGAGCTTGAAGCGAGTTCTAAGTGTACAGCTATGAATAGTACATAAGAAAATAATGACCCATACCTTTTCATTATTTCTTACAAAAAGTGGACCTCCCAAATCAATTATTTCGAAGACACCTGCATCTTTCACTCTATTCTCAGGCAATGGAGCAGGAGGTGTACACAAATTATTTTCCTGGTTTCCACAGGAAAAAACTTACCTTGATAAAACTGACGTTTTTTAATATGGCATGGATATAATTTTATTATCAAATAAAGTCTTACTGACGTTTCAAATTCTTTTTATTTGACAACTCTTATCAAAAATCTTCTTACTAACAAACTTTATTCAGCTGTAAAATGATTGTCAAACATCACATAAACTAAATAGAAAACCCAAATATGGAGGGAATAATAAAAACATTTATTCTAAATGTAACATTCCCCACCACTTTGAAATTAAAATGAAAAACAAAAGAAAAATTCCAAAATTTCACTCGAAACCACAACAATGCGAAGCTCTGACTGTTTGCTTCCTTGTAACTATCTCTTCTGTTTTCTCTTTGGTGACCTGCTGCATTTTGTGACCCTTTCCTGGCATAAGTATTTCTATTTCCTCTGTTCTTTGTATGAATTTACCGCCAGATGGCAACTCTGTTGCACGATATAGCCAATATTTGGATTCGTAGGAGTAGATGTAACTAATCGTAAAGGTTTGGTGGCGATATCGCACATTTAAATGTTATCATGAGATTATTTGAAAAGGACTTCAGAGAAATAAAGTATTTTTCAGCGTTGATTTTTAATTCCATTTCCTTGTTAGTTCGGCCACTTTAGTATTGAATTTATGTCAGTGATGTGTTTTTGTTTCAAGTTTCTGAAGTGGAGTACCTTCATGAGATGATATATTGTCTTTGTATATTTCATAGACCCTTCTGGGTCCATTGTATTGGTATTGTTTCTTCAATGGAAAATTAATTTTTTTAAGCTTGCAGTCCAATTTTTCACAGTTGAATACAAAGCATTTATTAATCTCCAAGAGTATCAAACATATTTTCGTGATAACTCTCTCAAAATAAAATATAAAGTGAATGTAAGTAAAACTTTGGTCCATGAATCAGTCATAATTCATGTATTCTTAATTGATATGTTAACCCAGTATTCGTTTATCTATATAACCAGTCCTCATCCTTAGAAATAAACTAATTTATTATTTGTGTTTTCGGAGTTCTGCCAATACATTATTCAGAGGTGTCTCCACTTAGCTATAAAACACCAATGAAACAAAATACTTCATTTCTTGTTGAAATCAGAGCCCTGCAGTGAAAAAAAAACAGAGTGAATCCATTTCGGCCGCTGAAGCTTAGCTTTGCAACTCACCGCTTCTGAGAGCCTGGTTTATCTTTAATATTTAAGGATTGATTCTTCTGTCGATCTTATAATCGCCTTTACTATTTAATTTTTTATTGTGTTACCTAACATACATCGTTTTTGTTGGCACATATGTTACTGTAATTTGTAACCAGTGGGTATATCTTTACTTGAGTGGCTTCACTAAACTATGCCTGAAACATTATATTGTTTATAAACTGTATTCAAGTTGCCGACCTATCGGGCGGGCAGTACTTCTTATGTCATTGACATGAATCTTATTGCATATTAAAATAAGGTTCCTAAAGACATCCTGCCGATGATGTTAAAAGCCTATCGGCAGGTATTTCAAGAACCCTATTTTAAGCTGAAAGTAGGGTTCTTGGAATACTACGTCAATAACGTAAGAAGCACTGCTTGCTTGACGGGGTGTCAATTCTAAAACAGAAGAGAGCTGTATATTCAAACAGCTACATCTAAAACAAACTCTAATCCATTCTTTGGCTTTCTGGATATACATACCCACACATAATCATTCTCTTTTTTCTCTTTCCGTTATATAGTTATTTGAGAGAGAAAAACAATTTTGTGAAAATAGATTCACCAGGGTCAAAATATATTAAGATTGTTCATGAAATAAATCAATTTAATGCTGACAGTTCAGGAGTTGACAGAACAAAATCAAAATGTAACAAAAAAAAAGAAGCAAAGAAACGCTAAAAATAATTCTAACTTCTCTCGTATAATACTTCGATATCAATATTTTAGAGATACTCATGGACTTTTCCCGCGGAAATTCGTTCGGCCATCGTCGCCCTGTAAGAAATCTCTGGTTTCGTGATTCCGTTCAATTATGTTTCCTAATGCCGCTGCCAGTTTGCTAAGCAATATCTGGCTATAGAGGTTGATTAAATTTTACGTATTTCTAATTACCGATTAAATCGATTTTTTCAGCTTCCTCGTGGCTTTAGACTAAACTTATGCCAATTGCACCTGCAGTGTGTCACAATTCTTTCAATTCGGGTATAAATGATCCCGTTTTTGATTCATATGTCAAGGAAATTTCATTTTGTTTAACCTATGCATGAACAGATTATATTCAAAATCATATTTCTTGTATATTATGTTAATGAAACTCTTCGATTTGCTTACCTCGATGTTGAGAAGAGTAATGTCGATTGTAAAAATTTTGATCAGAGGGCGTAGGTGTGGTCTTGATGATATTATAATACCTAATTCGAAATCATACACCCGTGTAATAAAATATCTGATTGTTTCAGGTCGGTCGGGTTATTCTAATAACCGCGTCACCAGCAGCATGGCTTCAAGTCGTGATGGTAGGAGTAGCTCGGCTTCTTCTCACAGCGGTTCAAACGTACCACCCAATCGTTCGTCGATACGCACTCCAAAAAGACCACGACCTACAACCAGCTGCACCCTCGATGAAAAAAATACCGACTTTCTCTGCCCTGTATGTTTCAAATTGATCGAGGAAGCGCATATCACTAAGTGCGGCCATACCTACTGCTATTCTTGCATAACTAAATCGATCGAAACTCAAAAGCGGTGTCCCAAATGTAACGCTTTCATAAGTGTGGAGGAAATATTTCCAAATTTTTTGCTAAATGATCTGATAAAGAAACACAAACTTCGGATCAACGGGTACGAAGCCCTCGGTCTGACTAGGGATAGTTCGGGAGAATTTTCCTCTTCCGCGGATGGTTTGAGAGATTTCGTGGCTAGCGAGTCGCAAAATTTGACTTTACCGGACGTTAACGTTATGCTTGAAGTTTTGACGCAGCGCAAGCATCTCTTGGAAGCAGAGTCTTGCGCCGCACAGAATCGGTTACTTCTCGAGTTCCTTAGACATCTTTTGAAGCAGAAGCGGGAAAAACAAGCGCAAATCGCCAAAGAGATCACCGTGATTGAAAGTGACTTATGTGAAGTTGGCAACAAGTTGAAAGAAGTGCACAGCAAGTGTCCCACCCTGGAGGATGTCGAACGAACAGCCGCGGGAGCTTCCGAAACTGACGCTTTAACCGTCAACGCCATGAAGAAGGAGATGATTGAGATCATTGATAAAATGGGGTCGTCTATTGGCTACAAAGAAGAAGAAATCCCTTTTATCCCGAACGCTGGTTTCACGTTGCGGCGCAGAAGGATGCATGACTACTTCGATGATTTTGTAGAATCTTATTTGTCGTATCGTTCGAAAGACGTGTTTTTCGGAAAAGAAAGTCTGGATAAAACTGCCAAACCTGCCCTGGAACTGAACCCAGGGCTGGACCAATTTCGAGAAAGTCTAATCAAGTTTTCGACATACAACTCCCTACGTGTTCTTTCAACCTTAAACTACTCCAGTGATCTGTTCAATAACTCTACGATAGTGTCGAGCATAGAATTCGACAAAGACAATGAGTATTTCGCGATCGCAGGTGTCACCAAGCGGATAAAAGTGTTTGATTACGGAGGGGTCGTTAAAGATATCGTTGGCATCCATTACCCTTGCATAGAAATGATTTCGAGGTCGAAAATTTCTTGCATAAGCTGGCACAATTATCTTAAAAGCACACTGGCTTCCAGTGATTACGAAGGGACCGTCACGATATGGGATGCCTCGACGGGACAACGGACTAAGACCTATCAGGAACACGAAAAACGTTGCTGGAGCGTGGATTTCAACTGCGTTGACACTCGCTTGATCGCTTCTGGCTCCGACGATGCGAGAGTGAAACTGTACTCTCTCAACGAGGAGCATTCCGTGGCCACTCTGGAAGCTAAAGCTAATGTTTGTTGCGTAAAATTCAATCCACGCAGCTCCTGGCATCTAGCTTTCGGCAGTGCCGATCACTGTGTTCACTATTATGATTTAAGAAACATGAAAGAGGCTGTGAGCTTATTCAAGGGCCATAAGAAAGCTGTGAGCTACGTAAAATTTTTGAACAGTGAAGAAATAGTTTCGGCATCGACGGATTCTCAACTTAAAATGTGGAGCATTAATACCCCACACTGTCTCAGATCTTTCGTAGGACATACTAATGAGAAAAATTTTGTTGGCCTGGCAACAGATGGGGATTATGTAGCTTGCGGTTCCGAAAATAACGCTTTGTATGTATACTATAAGGGGCTTAGTAAAAAATTGTTCACTTATAAATTTGAGGCTATTGAAGGCGTCCTTGAAGTAGAAAGACGTGAGGATGATTCCAGTGAATTCGTATCTGCTGTTTGTTGGAAGCAGAGCTCGAATGTAGTTGTGGCGGCAAACAGTAGGGGTATGATAAACATTTTAGAACTTGTTTAGTTATTCCATCGATGGTGAATGTATTTATTTTTGTTATATTTTATTGTTGACTATGTGTATATATTGTAATTATGATTTATTTATAACGACAATCACTTCCGTTAATTTTATGAAGACAAACATTTTTTTCAGTTTTGGTATCAATTCTGTTCATTCAACTTTTTTGGGAAAAAGTTACTGAAAAGTTGTTATGTTGAAGGAGGGAATTGTTGATGGAAGTTTGATTCTTATGATTGTGAACGGCTTCAAATATATCAGATTCACAAGTAAATCTGCAATACAGGCACCAGTCCAGAGTTTTCTTACTTATATATTCACCAGAATATACACAAATCAAAACTATAAAGTTGTAACATTGATGTTTTTGATTAACTTATTCATTATAATAACAGGGATACTAGAAAACTTGTAATATCCCCTTTTGAAGAAGAACTTTTGTTAATAGATTCAGTTAACTACTCTTTGACTTACTTTTTTTCTCTTTATGTGTGTATAAGGATTACAGTGTTGAAGTTGTTCAGCGGACACATTCTGTACAACATACATACATATGCATTGAGAAACCTTAAGATCCTTGAGCAGTAATCATTGAAAAATATGGATCACAAAAAACTCCCCAATGATGAAAACACTGCCAAAATGCTATAAATAGTCAAATAAGCACAATAGAAATTCTTCGTCATCACAATTTCAAATTAACTATAAGACTTGTGTCCTGTCAGTTGTGTACAACAATAGGCGTTCTCAATTGGCATTTGGTATCATCAGTGGTTGATGTAAAGCAGATCTAATTCTGAGATATTTTACAGTTATATGTTTCTTTTAGTAATTATTATTTAGCTACTAACTGTACTCAGAAACACATCCACTTTAAAAGCAGTTTTTGATGTCAACCACTGATTATACCAAACACCAAACAAGAATGTCTTATAAGACTCTCAATAAGACACTCATGTCCTGCGTGGCATATTTAACTATAGAGATCCATCCATAAACCTAATTATATTCTACATTGTCATTAGCGTGAAAAGTTACTCGCTATCTCTGCTGTATCAGATAACATTAAAAAGATAGGCTGGATAACTTTTG
>WOGO01007034.1:0-11384 GCA_015342085.1 Leptinotarsa defecta | reverse complement strand
ACAAATTAGGTATCATTGGAAAGAGAATTTTGTGCCCTTTCAAATGATATATCACTCGACCCCACTTTCCATTTAAAATTTTAGGGTTGTTACTCACTCTCGCTAGGGGGTTGAAGGCACAGGTAGAAAAATACATCTACAATGTGTCCCCCTCAAAAGCAAAAATGACCTGTCCGAGCATTTTTCCGTTAAGTTACAAAAAAAGGAGAAAAGCAAGGTGCATATTTTTCGTTGGACCACTCGATATAAAGAATTATAGGAAAAGTAATATTGAGTTTTGTGGTACTCTTGGTGAGAATTTCAGTACCTGATATGTTTCGTCTTATTCGTCTTGATCATCTATCTTATTAAGTCAGCACAATTAGCACCATTTTGTATCAAAAGTTTTGAAAAAGTGTTTTACGATTGAAATATTTTGTCCACTTATATCCTATCAGCAAAACATTGGTGATATTCAGCTTTTGCTCGAAAACTCGACTGTTTTCCCGGATTCAGATATCAGTGTACATTGTAAAATGAAATTTTCACCAAACTAAATCGTGAAATTTCAAAATATTTATCCAACAATGCATTTTAAATTATATATTCTAACCAAGTTTAGTCTTACTATATACGACTAACCTTTTTATTATTTTTTTTTAATTCTAGTGTTAACCAAACAAAAACTGTCTAACGACTTCATCGTTTGGAGCTGTTTACTATATGGATGTGGATATGGTATGATGACATACACAGAAAACATGGTGTTTGAGACGTTTTTGAATGAAAGAAGAATGAAAATCATCGAGGGTTGCCTAGAAATATTTTCGGGTTTATTTGTGATATTAGTGTATTATTTAATTTATTATTATCGGTTAGATATTTTCAGTATTTTTCCTATGAGTACATTTTTGTCGAATGTAGTAATTGCCGTAATTTGGCTTTTGGTTCCTCAAATTCAAACTATTGGTCTCAAACTGAAGAGATATTTTCAGAAAGGTGAAGTTGAAGATGACGTTCTGTAAAACTGAACTGGCTGGAAACCACGATGACCAAAGTAATATTTTTTGAATTCGAGTTTTGATACCGTATATGAAAATTCCAGTTTTCCAGTTCGAGTATCTTGTATTCAAAAAACATTTTGAGGTGATATTTTCACCTGATAGTTTACAAAACCGCGACACATGTTTCGCTATACAATAAAATTTTCAGACGTCACAATACTGTGACGCTTGGGTCATAATACTGTATTGTAAAGCCTGCAGATGTGCTATTGTATAACCGATAGCCGGATACGTGTCGCGGTTTTGTAAACTGTCAAATGTAAATTTCACTTTAAAGTATCTCTTGAATACGTTTTAATAGATTTGCATCAAGTATCGGTCAGTTTTATTGAATTTTCTAAGTATTTTGACTTGTTGAAACTGAATATCAGGAAAATGTCTGACGTTTACAAAGATATTTGATAAAAAACATCAACATAATTTCCCCTACAGCTCAAAATATTTCGTTCAACAAAATTAAACCTTGAGTCCATAGCATATCTAAGTACATTTGTGATTGAACGCTTTGAAAGTAAAAGGGCGCTTTTATAAATGAAACTTTCTTTCAATTTTCCTATTTCATTAAATTGACAATATATCTTGTAATTGTAGATGCTGAAAAGGCCTATTTTGAATAAGTTACAGGCGACTATATTTTTAGCTGAATATAACATTTCATAATAAGGATAAACTCTTAGAAATTCCAGTTAATCAAAGTGGGTGTTTTTTATTTAGTCGATGTCAGAAAATCTCAAGTTCTTATGAAATGTAATGACAATTTTTTCACTATAATATTCTCTAAAGGTTTACAGCTTTTGGTGTTTATCAAATTTCGTCATTCGAATCATAATGCATGTTTCACAAAGGACATATGTTGTTATCAAAACACACAAATATCTTGAACTATCTGATGCAGAAGCTCGATAGGGCATATATAACCCCAATCGACAGATTAAACAAGTACCCCATCAAGAAATCCCATGTACCTATGATATTTCAATTTCCGTCAGGAATATTTTGGATATAACTTTAGGAAGAAAACGTGTTGAACAAATTATTTGATATTGGTATTGGAGGTGCATTTTTATGGTTTGAAAATCATTCAAGTGATAGAAAGCAATGTGTGTCTTCGGGAAATAAAAAAGTTCATTGAAAATTGTTTCTGAAGTACTGCAGGAATCTATATTAGGACCTTTACTCTTTCTCATTTAAATACATTCCATTTCGGAATTACAGCTTTCTGAAAATTCAGTACTATTTGTTGATGATATAACTTTGATCTATTTTAATGAAGATTCACAATTAATATACCAACAACTAGAAGCTGATTCAAAACAAACAGATATTTGGCTCAACATACACATATTAATTTTGCATTTCAAAGAATCTCAATTTATCTTTATTGATGAAAAGCCCTGTAAGACAATTATTTCCAAATCAGTGTCAAGACACAACAACTTCGAAAGAGATACACTAGTGTTCAGTTTTTCGGTTTACATATTATTAAAGAAAGAACCCTTTCGTGGAATATACAGATCGATGTATGTTGAAAAAAAGTTGTCACGAATCATTGGGATTCTATATTAAATAAGAAACTATATTTCTCTGAAGCATCTAAAACGAATTCAGTTCTCACTATTTCATTCAACATTACAGTATACAATTATTATATGGGGAACTGCCTCAGATTCAACTTTGAAACCATTAAGAAGTTAACGAAATAAAGCCGTTAAATGCATTTCTCATATATCTTTCTCAGAACCAACTAAAAATCTATATAAACCAAAGAGTTCACTCGATATTAATTCTATTTACGATTTACAAGTATGCACCTTTCCGCAGTCTGTATTAAATAATAAAAACATTCCACTATGAAATTCATAAGACATAAAAATGTACATGATTCATTTACTACAAAATCTATATTTTATAAAAGAATTATTGCATATAAATAATTACCAATGACGTTGAACAATTTTTCAACACATGCATTTTTAATAGTATTGAAGATTTATTTGTTGTATTCACATTGTTGTATTCACATAAATTATTGTAATTTCCTGGGAATGAATAAATGTTAATTATTATTAAAGTGCCTACCTGAAGCTGATATTGTATAATAATATTAATTTATGTGTCAGGAGTGTTAGGTAAATATGTATGTCCTTCAGAATATAGATTATACATTAATCGCACCAGGGTATACACTTATATAACTGCACTGTATACAAAACTTCCATGTCATAAGGTAAACGTCTCACATTTCAGTATCTTAACGCTTTTACGACTTCTAGATTTTTTCAGTTCAAAACTTTTGACTGATGAAAATGTATGTTATATGAATGTTTGAAATATGTAGGTATTTTTACTTCGAACTACTCCTCTTATTAATGTTCTCACATACCTCTTATTTGATAGTTATTTACAATGTATTGAGTTGGTTGATTTGTCAACTTGTGGCTTTCTACTTCGTCATCATTGAACGAAATCAACATAGATCATACAGAGAAGTTTTTATATACCTTTCACAATCTGAAAAATATGAAAATTATGATGGAGAACTTTATGAAAATTGTCAATCAACAATATTGACATAGTGCCACATTTCAGAACTCATTTGACATCTGTCGAAGAAGTTGAGAAATAAATAATGAGCAAAGCAATAACTCCAAATATCTTTGAATTTTTTGTCAATTTCTGAAGACGGAGGTAGATTTTGGCCTCCGAAACGTTAAGATAAGTATTGTATTTTTTCTTAGCAATTTTTTTGATAGACAAAATTGTTAAGTACGATAAGTTACTGATAAATATGATATTTTTCTTTGTGAAAAATTTGATTTTACACACTAACTTATCAGGATAAACTTAAAAGTTTGCCCTTTGCATAAAGTTCTTAATTATAATTTTCATATTTTTTAGACTGTGGAAGGTAAAACTACCCATAAAAGGTCGATTAAAAAAATTCATATTGGTCAACAAATCAGAAAAATTGTAAAAATAACATTAAAATAGAGAAAAGCAATATAGGGACGTTTCTTCAGATGACTCATTCGATTTTCAGCTGTAGAAAAAGCCCTGGAAATAAACCTACAATTCCGCCTCTACAAGAGAGTTTGTTTAAATCAAGTTATCCTTTCCCAGGCATCGGTTCAACAAAGCATCAAGGAAAATAAACCAGTCAAAACCTTCCAAAGCCTAAGTGTAACAATGTCCTGAAACAGAATTTGAGCTGAAATGTATTGATGAGATAAAAAAATAATAAAATGGTTGGGCGTAGAGTAACCTGAGTAAATATGTAAATACTACGCCCAACGATTTCATTATTTTTTTATGTGATCAATATCGTAGATTGCTGAGGGAGGGAATGATTTTTCAGTTTCTAATTTCTAACCGCGGAAACCTATTCTACTTGTACACTTATTTGGCAACGTTTCGAGGACTTTATTCATCTTTATCATCAAACTCACGATCAATTTGATATTATCAGTATCAATAATAATAATATCAAATTGATTCACATCGAAAGACGAATTATAATTACAAATTATAATGTATTGATTCAAATAGGCTGGATAAAGAAAATGGATAGCCTTTAAAACGTCACCACAGGATACATATTCATTTTTATATGCAAAATTTTGTGAATTTGAGTTACTGACAAATTAGATTTTTTTTCAAAAAGCTAATCTTTCAAATGCAGTAATTTTTGCTTTTTCTACATATGTCTTTATATTTGATATTCTGATCATTTTATAGATATATAGAAGGTAACAATCCTAAATAAAAAACTATTTCAAATAAAAATGGCCCTTCTCAAAACGAAATATTCAAACAAAATTAGTTTTCACGATATTTCAATTATCTACACATCTTCAAATTCACCTACTCTTTTGAAAATGATAGATGAATCTACCCATGATGCGAAAAATTGGTAATTATTTCAAATAACAACTACCTATACAACAAGTGAACATTGCAAACTTCTCGGTATTACAATCAATGACTCCTTAAATTGGTATATGCATACAGAAAATTTAAAGAAACGTCTAATTAGTATTTTGTTTCTAATAAGAAGGCTACGATGTATTGTCAATCTAAAAATACTGAGGAATACATATTTTGATTTATTCCACTCCTAAATTAGTTAAAGCACAATCTCGGGGTAATTCCTGCCAAAACGCAACAATTTTCGGGTCGCAATAAAAGTCCATATGCCTAATAACCGGAGTTACTAAAAAGCACTGCCGTGACTCATTTATCAAATTGAGAATAATGACGCTCTCATGTATTTACATTTTTTAAACTATCTGTGAAATACACGAAAATAAAATGAACTATCATTTTACTTCCGATTATTCACACTCATGATACTAGATCTTCTGATCAAATAGCCACCGATAAATTTCAAACTTTACAACAAGTTGACTTCAGAGATGCGTTCGCTGAATAATATTGAATTAAAAATAGTTACTTATTAGAGATATATTTTTAGACCATTGTTTTCAAAGTATTGATGAATTTTCAAACAATTAATAATCTATTGAATAATATCATATCAAGCATCAATAATTCACTTATGCCTATATTCATATTTGTGAACATATTTTAATGTGTACGTTATGTTATATTGTGATTTGTGTTTGTGATGTACTTTTAAATCTGAAGTAATGAAAAGTTTGTTATCAGTTTATATAATAGATGTCTCTCTATGACTATTTTCTATGTATGACATCAACTTTTTGTAAAACATTCAAATAAATCTATCGATGTATATCAGTGAAAAATTTATATCAATGCCCTCAGTCTGACGCTACTAATATTAACTTTAAACAATATGAGAAAAACGGTTGGCTGCCTCTTTTGATGACGTTTGTCGCAACTTCAACATTTTAACGGCTCTCCATAGCGTATAGAAATATCGCTAGTGACTTTGTGGATGAATTGCAGTTGAAATTCTTTCACTCTCTGATAATACCTAATGGACTATAATTCACTTACACTTAACTTAAATATTAAAAGTAGTTGAGTCTTTTTGAAATTAAATATAGATCCATAATTTTTGATCCTGTTCTACTTTTCTCAGTAAACTTTTGACATATCATGTACAAATAGAATATACGTTTGTTTGAAAGTGGTTGATAATGTTTCAAGGGGAAATTCATCAATTCGGACTTCCATTGTCTAATATGATTCTAGTGTGAATCGAAATCTATGAAACAACGCAGTAAGCCATTGCGCGTCTACTGTAAGACGATAGTTGACGATGCGTGGGGTAGAGGGGCGGTCTAAGCAATGAAGCGCCATTGTCGAGAACGCCACCCGGACGCGGGCATACGTCGTTGAAGGTTGTGTTAGTTTTGCGAATTTCTTAATAGGTGACATAATTCGATTCTTGAAGCTATACATTACTTAGTGTAGTTGGCATATTTTTTTAGTTATTGTATTTTTAAAGTAAAAATATAAATTACTAGCTGATGCCCGCTCTTATATAAACATACAGTCGAAGCTACTGAACTTAGAATCTATAAGTATGCAGATAGATTTTTTGTATAGCGTAAATAAGCATCAAGAAAGGAAATCAGGAATATCCACCCTCAAAGGGGAAAGATAGAGGTTTGAAGATTGTATTGAATTCCGTCAGTTTTGAAGTTGGAAAGTTTTGGGTTAATAAAACAATATTGTAACTATGTTCTGTCACGAAACTTAATGTGCGGGCAAAACAAGTTTCAGATAAAACACTGTTGTTACTCGTGTAACAAGGCCTGAAATCGATTCTTGATTGATCCATGTGTTGAAATTCTTAAATGACTCATATTTATTTCGATAATTACAAATTGCTCACGGTTATTTGAAAAACGTTCAACAATGTCTATTACCTCCGAAAACAACCTTATGAAATTGTTTCTGTAAAATTAAATGATAGATAGTGTTGAAAGTTTATGAAAATCCAGTGTAAAACAATTTTGTTGAACGTAAGCTATGAGACCTTGCATTGAAACGAAAATGAATATTTTCATATTTTTATTAAAATCAAAGTCATATTTGTGAAATATCTTGAAATCCATATAATGATTACATTTACTATCGCTAAATATTAAAATTCGGTTATTTCGGGTTTTGGATTTTTCTCAAACAATTCTATGTCACACTCGTATTCAGAAGAATCGCTACAAAATAATCCATCTGGACAATACTGGGGTTCTCCTTTGATCATGTAGTTGCCTTTGTTTAGTACGCAATGATAAAATTTCTTCTCACCATAGCATATGAATCCTTTTTCCGAGCAAGATATTTCTCTTTCTTGGGCTTCATAGCACTGAAATGAGAAACACAAATTAATTATCTGAAAAAAGTTACCACACACATTTATAAGCGTTAGTATTTTATGAATACAAGTACAAGAACAACATAGAAATAAAAGTAGTAATGAATGAAATTTGTAGATCATTCGTCAGTGATACATCAATACTACGACTGTGATACCCTTTTCATTGAATTTTTCACATTTTTTTCAAAAATCTAGGAAGCACTATATTGAATCTTTTTTTTTGCACTACAGGTTCCTTCTTATATCTTGGTCATATTTTTGTGAACTTGTTTTTGATTATCCATATCGATATGATATGAAGAATATGATGAATCGTCTGTGGTTTTGTCTCCAGCAGATATCTACATTACACAGCTTTTTATGTTCCGCTGCAAATTGGTAGCAAATTGCCAAAAACGATAGGAAGATTTAACAAATTGTCTCTGATCTGGATTCCTGGCCATACTGGCGTGGAAGGCAATGAGGCTGCTGACTCCCTTGCTAAGAAGGGTGCTGCAAGCAGCTTCATCGGACCAGAACCTGTCATTGGTATCGCTTTAGGCTTTGCCAAACAAACATTGAACACCTAGATGGCAAAAAGACTTATGGACTTCTGGCGGAATCTCCCAGAATTAGCTCACTCCAAGGCCTTTATTCACCCTTCGAATTCTGATACCAAACAGTTGTTGGATTACAGTAGAGATGAACTACGATATCTAACAGGCCTTCGCACAGGACACTGCCATTTGAATCATCATATGCAGAGACTCGGACTGTGTGTATCGCCTCTGTTTGGGAAATGATGAAAGCAGAGAACATACTTTGAGTTCGGCAGAGGCGTACTCTTATCATCTGACTTGAAAGACCACTCACCATACAAACTAATCGGCTTCGTTAAGAAGCTGGGTTTATTTGGTCGAGTGTGAATAGGTGTGAGTCACAATAAACCCTTGCGGGTTGCGGACCTAACCTAATCCAACCTACATTGGATCATTGAATAGGGAAAACATGATGATACTGAATTAGGTTTGAAGCATCATTTATTCAAGTGAAATTTGAAAAACGTTCACGACTTCCTTGGAAATGTCGTGCATTTGTGTAATTGAAAAACGTCAGTCATCAAGTTCTGGCCAATCGCATTTTCGCATATTCTAAAAACAATTTTAGAGGTTCCATCCAATCTGACTCTACCTATTTCAACTGAGATCTATTATCCAAGCATGTAATAATAATTTTGCAATCGAACATGAAATTGAAGCAAATTAATATCTCATTCAGCAATATTCCCCAACTTCATCAAGTGATATGACTGGGAATATTATTTTGTCATTGTCATGCTGATAACACTTGGCTGATGAGGACGTCAACGACTGAAGCAGATTAATTAGTAGGCCCCATGAGAAGATCGTAATTTGCGGCCCATCAACAGCACAGCGATCGAACAATGGCTTATTTTGATTTATTTAGTTTATCAACGATGACAAGCTGATGCATTGTGAAGAGGAGCTCAGACAGAAAATAAATATAGCTACTGATTGTGTTATTGTATGCAAATTCCTTACATGTATTCTTAGTTGGCTAATTAAAAATTGCGCATGTGTGGTTCAGATGTTGGGGAATAAAGGTACTTACCCTGCATATGGATTCGTAGACTAACATTGAGGGTGATCAGTAAGACCGTCTTTTACCAACAAAATTTTCGGAATAATTTTGGAAAAAGATCATTTCAAGACAAGGACATAATGCTCTTGATGATATCCACAAAAATAAATACAGTTTCATTCCTTCATAATGATAATTGGAAGTGTGTTTTAGAAAAAAAATATTTCAACAAAATGTGGAGGATAGAAAATCATTAATTTTGTTATTTGATTGAATTGGTTAACATAATTAAATAACTAATTCTGGATAATCTCTATTGCAGGTGAAACTCGAATAATAGAATATATTTTATGGAATTTATTTCAACATCGTCAAATTAGAAAAATATTATAGATAATATTTCGATATCACTGCAAGATGTACATTTGTATCGCAAATAAGATTTCAAAACTGTATGTTCAAACTGCCCTTGGAAGAGTACCAAGTAAATAAAAGTATCTACCAAAATTCCTAACAGAATCGTAATTTAACGTATGATCATTTCATATGACGAAATTCGTTTGAAAGTCAGTAATTTTTCAATACAGTCATATCAAAAATGTATTTGTTTTTTATCGAAAACTGTTCAACGTTTTCTTTCTTGTATCATCATACGGGGCGATTCTCCATAAAACATTACAGTAGTATTGACATCCTCAGAATTTCAGTGAAAATTATAAAAAAGATGAAGTTATTTCTTTTATTTAAGACTACTATACTGAATTCTGTGTAAATTTGATAAAAACATTTCAAAATTCAACAAACGTTCCGAAACACTGCTGTAAAACACAAAAGAGGTTAAAAGTAACTCTCAACTCTGTAGCTACTATCAACCGCCACTATAAAAAGTCAAATCGCCATCTACCATTGTCTTTCGTTAGAATGCTTTCAATCATAAATAATTCGAATAATCCCAATGAACAACTTTCACGAATCAAATTTGGGTGCCCCACGATTTGAAAGATTGACAGAAATTTTCACGTTCAGAGGTCAAGATAGAGATTGGACACCGATGAGCCACCCAGAAACTTCAAAAAGACAAAAACCTACCAAAAAACCCACTCAGCAGTGTGCGTGATTCACTATATCTTTCCGCAACTGGGCCAAACCATCACAGCAAAGTCCTCTTGAGAGGAATTCGACTGAATGTACCGAAAACTGCATCAGCAGCAGCCTGCACTGGTCAACAGAAGAGTTTCTATCCTGCTCTCGAACAACGTCCGTCTGCATGTTTCACAAATCTACGTCCGAAAATTTAACAAATTGAATGTCCACCATACGCTCCAGACCTCTCGCCAATCGACTACAAGCACTTAGGTAACTTCCTCGCTGGTAGAACTATCGCCAATTAGGACCAGGGAAAAAACGGCCTTCGTTGACTTCATCGAATCCCGAGCGCACAATTTTCATACTGACGGAATTAATCGACTTGTGTTACGGTGGCAAAATGATGTTCAAATGATGCTTATTTTGATCGAATTGACTAAGTATTCACTGAGGTATTACAGTTTGAAGTACACGGAAAAAACTTTTGAAACAACCTGATAAAAATCATTCTCAGCAATTGTGAGTTCTCAGTTCCCTAAAGTTGAAAAAATTATTGAATTAATTATGTGTACTATGTATTCCGAAACAGTCAGTCCAGTTGGAAATACAGTGCATTTCTTCAATGTCCCCACCTTTTATTTTTTGAAAGTGTCAACTCAAAAAACTGAAATTTGGGTTAACGAAATTAATGCATGAAAACTTAATTTTGAAGTAAAATTGATAGATGAAACTTTCAAGATGGCGACTGAGCGGCATCTGGGGAAAACAATTAATATAAATGAATATGAAGTCAATATTTTCACCTACTACAAAATGGCGGAGTATTTAATAATTTTCTGAAGACAAACACATTAATATCGATATTTCAAGAAATATTCCTTTTTATCTGCCATATGGCAAATCCAAAAACCCGATATGGTTTGTTAAGTTATTTTTTGTTTATAAAAACGACAAAAAATGTCAGTACAATAATGAACATCATTGTTCAGTAAGAATATTCTCATTCAATTTTCGGTTTTGTCGTTCACTTAAAGAAAAAAATTGAAGTAATTTTTACTTCTTTTTTTACTTATTCCGTTGCGAATGTTTGTGAGTTGTTTCCTACTGTGTTGAGACTTTTGAAGAGGAATATGTATCATCCATACCAAATTAAATTGGTACACCAAATAACTGAAGATGACCCTGATCAAAAAACAGAATTCTGCGAAATCATGATGGAAACCATTGCAAGGCATCCTACCTATCTTCACAATATTTGTTTTAGTGACGAATGTACATTTTTGTGAACAGCAATGTTCACAGACAAAATTGCCGTAATTAGAGTGACACCAACCCCAACGTTTTCCCGGAAACACATACCCAATATC
>WOGO01007033.1:0-11384 GCA_015342085.1 Leptinotarsa defecta | reverse complement strand
AACTCTATACATGGATGTGTAGATCATGCAAAGAAGCAACTTTCAGACACAAACTGGAAGAAAGCCCTCCTGAAACAGCTACTTTCATATAAACATTTGAATTCCCAAAAATCAATCACTCCTAAAAATATAACCCCTTCAATTCAAACTTTGATTGGTATTCTATTAAGAGGAAGTCCCGAGGTCTTTTATCGGGGATTCCTCGCCGCGATAGCAACTTAACGCCTAGACTAAATGAAAGCGAATGATCAGAAACGATAAAGATGGGGATTCTTCAATTGACTAATTTTATAATATAATATAGTTAATTGAAAAAAAAAATATATTCAGGATTTTTTCATTCATATGCATGCTTGAGGTTGAAAATTTGGTAATGTATTATTTATAAAAAAAAATAATGGCGTGTACTTTTGGATTTTTACCTTACGCCGCCTCTGGACTGCATCAAGGTACGAAAAACATAAACAAAAGTAGAATTCAAGAATGGATTGAAGAAAGAAGTGTTCCGTTTAAAAAAATATAACTTTGTTGGGATACTCTACATATTTGAGAATAATTTCAAAACATGACCACAAGTGCGATATGCATATTCGTGCCATGAAAATATATCCAAAATATCTTCCGTCTAACTTCCCGGGATAGTCTCTTTATTCGTTACTCACTCTGTATATCACTGTCACAAATTCTTTATCGATTTGGGTTCATTCACTTTCCAGAAAGGTTCAAAACACATTGTAAGAAAGTACATCCATATTCCAAAGGAATAATTTGATGAATGTTAATGCAGGTAGAATGATGTACCTCTCTATCACAAGAATGTCATTCATGGAAACAATTAAACTTCAATCTAATCAGTGCATAGAATTCAGGTATTAAATCTGCCTAATAATCCATTGAAGGGATAGTTTAAACATAAGAAAATCAAATATATATAAATACTGAAAATTGTAGGTACCATTTCAGTGAAACATCGTCTAAACCTAATGGTTGAAACGTGTTTATATTATCAGTATTTGAAGTGGTGTGTGGTTGGTGATTAACATAATTTTTTTTTCACATCAGAAAAATGGTTGATCTACAACAAATCATCGATATGGGAGCCTTTGGTGTTTTGGAAAACATATTTAAGCAATTAGTGGCAATGAATCGGGATGATACCGTTGCTTTATCCGAAACTTTCGTATCTTGTTTTGAAACGTGTCGAGAATTCAGGTACCTTGCGAAAAAATTGTTTCCAATTGACAGCTTGGATTGGAAACATATTGCTGTTCATTGCACTCTGACTGAAAATTTCATTAGGACATACCAAGATCACTTACATAGGTATATGCAGCCGGACGTATTCCATTTCCACGACGAGTTCATTTGGGAGTTCAAACAAAAGAAGTTCAATGTGGATCATGTTTTAATTCGAATTTGTCGTGATTATTCACCGGAAACCCCACATGAATCAGATATGTTTCGCGACTAATCAATAATAACAATATTATGCACTTTTGAGGTGAATGTTTTGGTCCGAATCATTCTATTTGAAATATTTTGATGACATTTTATATTTACTCGTTCAAAATTGTGTTTATTTTCATATTTATTTTCCATTATGTGGTTTATAATTATATGTTTCTCGTAACGTTACTGATAAGTCTGTATCTAATAATTTTTTTATTTTTAGATAACGTATCCTGTACATAATATTCATTTCTCATAATAACAGTACTTCATTGCTTTTAACAATTATTCAATATTTTATTAACCAATTTTTATCCTACAAAATTTTAAAATGAATTGTAATATAATACTTCATCTAATATCATCAACATCAGAGATAACAATCAAGTTGAAAATCCAAATTTCAAATACTTTTCCATTCCTTATGTCCCTGAATTGTCCAGCAAAATCATAAACGTATCTAAACAAGAACAGAATATAAAAATTTCACAAAAGAAAGTTAAACTACATTCGAAATTGAAAGATGAAGATCCGTTATTTGAAAAGTTACATGTAGTTTACGAAATTCGCTGCAACAATTGTGATAAGATATAAATAGGACAAACAAAAAACAATTTAAAACACGCATAGCTCTTCATAAAAGTAATTGTAAAAATTTAAAACAAAATTCTTGTGCTCTAACATAAGTTCTAGATGATGATCATTCAGTCGATTATACTAACACCAATATTCTCCATTTCAAACCAGATTCAAATAAAAGGCAATTTCTGGAAATGACTGAAATTAAAATTAAAGAAAACAATATCAACAAAAAGACAGACATCGACAACCTTAGCAAAATGTATTCCATATTCCATTAGTTAATCATTAAAAAATCTGTTGAGCATAACTTTATTCAAATTCATGCATATTTTTGAAAATAACTTGGATTTTAATTTTTTCAGGGAATCACAAACTTTATTTTTGTTGCAACAATATTTAACACAATTTCAAAATTTTGTGAAACATATTTTTAACAAAGTAAAACATTAATAATGGTAATATGTATATTCAAGAAACTCCCATTTGGAGTGAGCATTTTATATTTGAAAAGTTTATGAAAAATTCATACAAATTAATCGACAAACGTGAAAAAATGACTTGTGAGGTCATATTTTGACATTTAGGCATAACTTTCAATTGTAAATAACTTCTTTCAATAACATTTTGCTGAATTTTCTGAAATAAGGGCACTTTACTCCTATATAATTTTTATATTTTTTGACCTTACCTGTATGCTGGTTGACTCGCAACCATTCTAAGTATACCTAATATATATAATTGTCGTATATGCACCAACTTTAGGCGATATTTGTATTTTGGTTGTGCAATTTATTGAAAAAATCCCACATGTTGCACACTTAAATGACCACACTGTATATGGTCAATTTAAACTATAATTTTACGAAATCATAACAGTTTCTACCTCCTTCAAATCTACGGAGAACTTAATGGAAATCGAAAAGATTTGAAACATTCCAATAAATGTAGCTATTGATTAGTACAATTTTTACTATGTATGAATTTTTTACTATGTAGCTATTGATTAGTACAATTTTTACTATGTATGAATAATAACCAATTTGAAGCCTGAGAGTATACACTTATTGAAGGAGAAACGTTTTTAGTTTGTGAAAGTTTCTTTCACTCAAAGTGAAAAATGAGATTATGGGCATGGAAAAGAAATCTGCAACTCACATGAAGTATTTCATATCGAATTATATATTTACCTACAGTAAATTTAATTTTTTATGTTTTTTGTTCATATTTTCATTTTCTCTTTAACATCGTTTTCAGATTTGCAATGCGATTTCGATTCACATGAATATTACGTACCTGATACGTTGGTAATTACTGTATAGCCGAACAATCAACAAGATCATACTTTTAATTATTGTTATTCAATATTCGGATTTGATAATACTGTTCATTGTTAACAAAATATTTTTAATCAGAAACATGTATACATTCAGACAAATAGGATAAAACATGAATACAATTATTATAGAAAACTGATCAACAGCAAGAGTTAAAGCAGTGACCTGGTTTATGACTTTTACTGGAAATTAGAATATTCATTTATTAGGTATCTCAAATGTAAAACAGCAATATTCTCAAGAATCTATACAAAAATAAAGAGCACTGTGTAGCAACTAATTAATTTGAATTTACAATTGTTGTTAACAAAGCTATCCACACTGAAGAGTATTCAAAGTCGTACAAACAAAACCGATGTATGCGTACTTGGGTTTGCCATTGGAACATTTCAAAACAGTTGCCTGACTGCTTATTGAGTATGAACTGTAACAAAATTTTCTCAACTGTGCGATGACTTTGGACTGTTCTGGGATCGTCCTGATAGCAAATCGGAATACGAATGATGTTCAACTAATAATAATAATAATGATGTTTATTTCATAAGATTGAATACATATACATATAAACAAGAAGAAATACAGAAATAAACATGACAAGCCACTGAAGCTCATAAAGCTTGTGTATCACAAAAAAAGATGTTTTGTGTGTGATATCAGTTGAATTGGAAAAATAAATAAAAATATCATGAACATGAATCAGTGAACAAACAACATTAGAAACTAAACTATCGGTCAAAACATTCATCATTCATACACCATATACGTAGAGTAATTGAAAAGCATATGTCTTATATTTCAGTCAATGTTCTGTTCTTAATATGGTCCTTGATGACTGCACTTTTGTAGAGTTGCTGTCTATTCTATAGTCATTGTTGATACAGAGTTCATACAGTATAGAATATGGTGGACAATAACGACAGACGTGAATTAAAACATATGAATAAAAGTTCAAATATACGTATGAAGCTGATGTAGATCATGAATTGTGAAATTATTTCCATTTTTACTTGTGAATATTCACATTATTTTTTGTGAGAACATGTGCTTTTTCTTTCTGTATCAATACTTCATTTTTTTCGTTGCAATATTTCATTTATCTTAGCTATTGTTGTATTAGTTAGCCATAATTTCAGTTCTTTTTTAAATGTGTCATTACTTGTAATAGACTTTATTTCAAATGGCAATAGGGCACAAGTGTGTGAGAAATCTTTGACTTCGATATGTGCTTACTTTAAGAATCCTCGAGGTTATTCGCTTGAATTTGGTATTGTGCAAGTGATCCACAGACAATAATTTTGTTTCATATCTTCTACGATACATTTGCAAGTAGAAACCTTATTTTATTCGCAACATATTCTGCGTTCTTATTCCATCTTACATTTTTGTCTATTATTATGCCAAGATATTATATATGTTCTTTCATATTTATAGTCATTGTGTCATTGTCATTATGGATTTCCAACGAAGTATAATTTGGCAAGTTGTTGCTGAAATAAGTGAAAGGTACAAAGTGAATTTTTTTTGTATTGATTGTCAGCAACCTGCTTCTAAGCCAACTGAAAATTTTTATTAAATCTTCCTGAACCTTGTACTTTAATTCTTTCCAAGTATCAGCGCGACATAGTACGGCTGTGTCAACAGCGAAACTAATAATGATACCTTTTGAATTGACTCTGAACAAATCATTAAAATAGATATTAAATAGGAGAAGTCTCCATTACCGTTTCTTGGGGGATTCCATATTCTAAGGTACAGTAAGAACTAAGTGTTTCATTTATTTTGACGCACTGTTTCCTATCAGGGAGATAGCTTTCAAATAATTTCAGCAATGTCCCTCTGAAACCGATGTTTTCCATTACCTTTATCAATTTCTTATGTGAAATGGTATCAAAAGCTTCGGCCAGATCAACAAAGACACAAAGACATCGAATCGTAAATTTCTCTCATTAGGTAAGTATTTTATATTTTTTTAAATATATGTTGATTCTTACTTTTATTATTTTCTCTAATATTTTAACTATATAGCTGATTAATGATATAGGACGAAAATTAATTAGCTCATTTTTATTTCCGGATTCAAATATTGGTTTGATTATCGAAGTTTTAAAGACTTCTGGAAAACTACTGGTGTTCATGGGTTTATTTATTATATAAATAATTGGTTTAGCTAGGAAATCGATGAAACTGATTCAACCCTATTACCAAATCGTTTGAATTTGCTGAACAATTTTTTGCTCAAAAACGATTTTTTGAGAATAGAAGTAGCAAGAAAAACGCAATAATAAACGCAAATAAACTACTCATTGATTTTGATTTTTTGAAGTTGATAGCTTTGAGGGGCGACCTCATTTCCTAACCAGTTCTACTGTTGGAATACTAACCTGAAAACCATGCATCTCATCAGTGCAGGCAAGTTATAATATTATGTAAATGTAGAACGGTATTTTTTGTAAACTGCTCATGAAAAAATAATAAATTGAGGTAATATTGGAAAGATAACTGAACATCTTTCACTCGACCCCCTTCCTATTTGATATTTTGAGGGTAACATTTATCCCTCCTGGAGGTTTGTATTTTGAGGGTTAAACATATTCATTGTAAGTGTCCTTCTTGAAAATGAAATTGATCTATCTTTTACGTACTGGAAGAGAGATATTAGGGGTGATATGTTTTCAAATTGACCTCCTGTATAGTGTACGATATGAGGAAATTCGCACAACTCTAATTTACGAACAAATTATACCGAATGGTAACAACCTGTTCTCAATTCACAGTCGAAGATTTTTTCCATCAAACATCAAAGGGCAGTGTCGATATATTTTAATCACGGTCGCCGTATTTGCTTTTCAACTCCGAAGGTATGCTTAACTATTAGAAAATGATTGGGTCATCTCTTTACGTGCTTTTTTTTTGGACAAATTGGATATACTGATGGAATTTTTTATTAGCAACATTCCCTTTTTCGATGTAGATTATATACTTTTATAATCATGAATTATAGACATGATATAATACGGACTGTCTGTGACGTCACTTTCATATATTCCACCTGCGGATAACACGACGTCTTGGCCACTGCATCATAGCTTCATGTGACAAAGTTCCAACATTTTCTCAATATACAACACGTAAAACATTGTAACGTTGTATCTGACGTTAAATGTATGAGTGACGTAAATGCCAGGACGTGAATCCCTTCATCTTATTTTGGTTGTTGGAGTCAATGTTATCTCTTCAATCGTCAGTCCATATTATAACATCAGTAGCGTGTAACTAAGACGAATATCAAATTTTTTCAGGTATTTTTGATGTGAAACCTCCAGGGCTCATTCAATTCGGAATGACCTCTAGCAACTTTTTGAAAAATTTCGAGAGGGTCTCGAAAAAATTGCAAAAGTTATAAACAATTTAGTAAAAAAAGGAGGGGTTTTGTTTTTTGCAAATATCTCGCAAAATATTGAAGATATCCCAAATTTGAAAAGAGATCCTTGAAGAGGAGGTAATTTTCTAAAAAAAATCCCAACTCCTGGAACCCTATCGCCAATATTTATGATTTTAGTTTAGAGGCGAAAATAGCGCTAAAAGCGGGCGATGCATCCCGCACGCGCTGACCGATACAATAAACATTATTTCAACCCATTAAATATCATTTTCGAGAAAAAAAAAATCACATACCTTCTACACATTAGAATGAACGAAAATCCATGAAAAAATTTTTTTCCTTTGATTATTTTATTAGATATATAGTTAAATAACTAATTTTTACAAGTTTTGAATTTACAAAAAAACCCTGATAATCTTTAAACTGAAAACCTCAAATTTTTTTCACTTCTTGGAGCTTTTCTTGAAAGCCTTCAAAAAAGATTCGCGTTGGAAAAATTAAAAAATTTTGATTTTCCACTTTGTTGTTAATAATCAAAGACGTTAAAAAGTGACAAATCAAAAATTCAATTGAAGCAATGGAAAAAATGTTCATGATTTTCAGCTCTATTTGTTCAAAAACTTGTTATTAGCAAATCTATTGCTACTATTGATACTTAAATTTTTTTGGGGTGATGAATATTATGATTTTTAAAAACAAAATCGTTTCTTAAAAAATTTTTTCATTTCTCAAAAACACATTTGTTGATTAACATTTTTTTTTTGCTACTAACTATGAATATTAAGGAATGATTTCTTAACAAATCTAAATTTCTATTTCTCTTTGATATTCTGAAAAAAATTCTTTTCAATTTATATTTTCTTTATTTATTTGATAAACAACTTGTTGGGAACAAATCAATTTTCACGATATATTTTATTTTTTCAATACTACCAAAACAAAAACACTTTTTGTATAAAAACATTTTTTATATTTTTTACAAATTTTTTACATGAAAAGGGACACATGCTTTTTGTTTCTTTAAGTAGTATTATAAAAAATGTATCGTAAAAATTGATTTGTTAAAAACTAATATGATTTAAAAATAAGTTTTTTTTTCAGAATATCAAAGAGAAATAGCAATTAGGATTTTTTTTAAATCGTTTCTCAATAATCATATTCAGTAGCAAAAAAAATGTAATTGAACAAATGCGTTTTAAGGCAACAACAATTTTTTTCAAGAAACGATTTTGTTTTTAAAATTATAATATTCATCACTGATAAAAATCACCACAAAAAAAGTTTGAATTCTCATGAACAATACATTTGTTTATAACAATTTTTTAAACGCATGGAGCTACAAATTGAAGAAGTATTTCCATGTAACTGTTGAATGAGAATGAGAATACGAATGAATTTGAATATAAAAAAACCAATTTTTTCATTACTTTCATTGAATTTTTCACTTTTCAAGGTCTTTGATTATTAATAACAAAGTGGAAAATCAGAATTTTTCGATTTTTCCATTTTTTGAAGGCTCTCAAGAAAAGCTCCAAGAAGTGAAAAAAAAGGTTTTTAGTTTAAAACTTATCAAGATTTTTCTATAAATTCAAAACTTGTAAAAATTAGTTGATTATTTAAAGTGTATCTAATAAAATAATCACGGGAAAAAATCCATGGATTTTCGTTTATTTAAGTGCCTAGAAGATATGTGATATTATTTTTCTTAATAATGATATTCAATGGGTTAAAATAATTTTTGTTGTTCAACGGTCCGTATCGGTATCGTAGCACTATTTTCGCCTCTAAATAAAAATTATTAATATTGGTGATGAATATTGATGATGATGAAGGTGGGACTTTTATTAGGAAATTTCCTTCTCTTTGAGGATCTTCTTTCGAACTTCGTATATCTTCAATATTTTCCGAGATATTTGCAAAAAAAACAAACCCCCCTTTTTTACTAAATTGTTTATAACTTTTGCAATTTTTTTGTCCCTCTTAAAATTTTTCAAAAGTTGCCAGAGGTCATTTCGAATCGAACGAGCCCTGGATCATGCCTTTCGGTGCCCTTGGACAGAAGTTCCAAAAAAAAGATCTTGTGACCCAGACTAATAAGCGTTATTCTATATTTGTGACTCAAAGCTATGTCTCTGATGATTTTTTTTTAATTATTTTATTATGCCATTTTTCATATAGCTTCTTCCAAAATCTAATATTATGCAATTTTAGTGGAATATTTACATTTAGGAAAGAATTGATGAAATTATGGGAACTGCCTATATATGTCAGTTGAATCAGTTATGATAAAATTTTATTTCACACTGTTCAACTTATAATCATTCGATAACCTATATCATTTGTTGGCTAATGATATAGGTTCATTTTCAATTCAAACATTTCGTTAGGAAATGAACCAGATCAATCCCTAACTTCAACTATTTATATTCACTGCCAGTTTTATTTAGTGACACTAGACTTTTCTGGTTTCCGAAATTGAATATATGCTGCATGTTCTTTGAAAGAGTTCCGATAGATCGCATAGTCTGATCGATATATTTATGCATTGTGAGAAGGGTGTTGCAGTTCTAGTTTGAGAAAGCAGTGTTTGTTTTATTCTACCTCAAATAAGTGAAGTTGAAATTGATATCCATTTTCAGAAAGCAACAAATTTCAATATAAAGCTACAAGAAAATTGAGGTTTTGAAAATTAAACAAATTGAGAATCTTACATCTTATAATTTCAATTGTTTCTGTCAATCTCACTTGAATAGGACAGTAAAATAATTTTCCCAATGATTAATTGAATATGATAATTCTTCTGAGAAGTTTAGTTCACGAGTATATACCAAAATATGTTTCTCTAACATTATTCCGAGTCGTAAATCAGTCCTATCCTGAATTTTCCAAGTTATCGTGTAGTGGAAGTTTTCGCTGTTTTGTGAAATTCTTGCGGAAGGCATACACGCTTTCCAAAACAAATTGTACTCGCCCTTCTTGGGTATGATTTATAGGTTAGATAGGCCACTGTATGGGACAACAGTAGTGCAACTGGGTATATCTCGGAGCGGTATTTTATAGTGGCAACTCAACACTGAGGCTTTATCTAACATCGAAAACAAAAGGATCAGCGCTGTTGCTAATGAAGGTTTTGTGATATACCATACAGCGAAGATGTTCCATGTTTCACGCTTCGAACAATACCTTATCAAGCGGCATTGTTTTCGTAGTCCAAGAGCTTATGCAAAAAAACTACAAGAGGTTTGAAATGGCCCAAATTCAAGTGTCACATGAAATGTTCATGAAAAAATCACAGGTGCTTTTTTGGGTATTTCTGGCATCCATTAAACCATCTGAAAAAATAAAAATTATGAAAAAAAATTTCCAAATTGAAAGGGTTATATTTTCAATAGGAATTAATCTTTTGAGAAAGGAAGTTTTTGGCTTTCTACTTCTCAATCTTCATACAAAAAGAAGTGGGATTCTTCCATAGAAAGGAAAATAGCAATTGATTCAAAAATGAACTCTCAACAAATAAGTGTAGATCATCCAAATAAATAACTTTTAGGAAAAACTGGAAGAGAAAACCCTCTTGAAACAACTACGCCCTTATAAACATTTATTTATACGAAAGAAAAAATACTTTTGAAACAACTACTTTCATATAAACATTGAATTATACGGAAAATTATTTTTCCTATTCAGTTTGTACTCCAAACATTTGTTACCTAATTGAAACAAATATTATAAACATGATTGCTAAACAGTTATATGAAAGAGGTAAAATTTCACTTACATTGAATACTGTTATCCTCAATGGCGGATATACACTTGTCTCTTCAGCAGCACCAAGTTGGATAACAACACAAGATGAATCAATCAATTCATTCGCAAAATTACGACTTTATGTCACGAATGAGTTTAATCTACTCTTCTCATCGATAACACTACGTAATTTAATGACATTCATTCGCTTATTTGATTTGATTCCAGCCATAGTAATCCACACAGAGATTCCTCTTTTTTATAGACATGGATAAAAATTATTCTGAACATTGATCAATATAAAATTAACTCTTTGACAAAAATCCGTTTTTGTCATGCCCTGTTTGGAACCTTTGGTGTAGTAATGAATATTACTGGAGTGTTTTCCCAACAAGAAACCGTTATTTCAACACCTCGACACGTGCTTCGATCACCAAGTGATCATCTTCATGAGAAAGATTAATCTACCTCTTCCAGATGATCATTTGGTGATCGAAACACATTTCGAAGTGTTAAAATAACGGCTTGGTGTTGGGGTAAAACTTCAGTGATATTCAAAAATCCATTTGATAAATGCAATGGATTTAAAAGTTCTTTTGGATTTGTTCGTATCCACAGTTTTCAGCATTCAAACAATTTGATTGAATTAAAATTTGTTCGAGAAACGCAATGAAAAATAAAATATAACAATAAAACTGTAGTATTCCAGCTTCTATACTAAAACCAATAATGATTGAGAGTAGAAGTAAGCCCAGTTGACAGCAAATTGGGGGCGTGCTTATTAATTTTTGAGAGGGTTAAGACTGAAAGAAAAATTCTTAGTACAATTAGTTAAAATATTCATACACATTTTTTATTTATTTCATTAAAACTTTGCAATATCGTAATTTACC
>WOGO01007032.1:0-11384 GCA_015342085.1 Leptinotarsa defecta | reverse complement strand
ATATTTCACTTACATGGAACACTGTCACCCTCAATGGCAGACATCCGATGTTTTGGAGTAAGACACCCATTCTGTTTTTCAAGTTTACAGCCAGTTGCTCCAAAATAATGCTAATTATTTACTAATCTATTGCTAGCCTTCTCAACTACATCTACATCTCCCGCAGTTGCTTTTTCTTCTATTGTACTGGACAGTTTATTACACAGATGAGTGAATCATTAGTATCCAACAGGTACTCCAGGAAAAAAAATAGTTAATTCAACGTTTGCATATTCTACAGGCTTCATACTGTCAATTGATCTTATTTCATTAAACAAACGATTATAATGTTTGAGAGAAAAAGTAACTTGTGAATTTTGTCAGTCAACCTGCTCGCGATTTATGTTTTAGTGTATTAAATTCCATCTACACTACTTTTCATCATTGAAAACAATTTGAATCGTAGACAATAATTGTTCACCTTTTTTTAGGGAAATTCAGGAAGTTGAAAGCAGACGACAAGAACAAAGCTGAGAGCGAACTTAAAGAACTTCAGCAGCTTTTGAAAAACGAAAGCGATACATTTGAGGGATTGGGTTACTCAAACGTAGAACTAGATAAGTTACTTGACAGATCTGAGCTGTATGAGATGATGAAGTCGAAAAAATGTAGCTAGATGTGATCAGCGCTTTTGTCCTTTTGAATCTCAGGAACTTGTTTAGTGTTACCATTTTTATCAGTATACTTTAAGATTTTATTTTTGATCGATGTATGTGAATGTGACCTGTTGCAGTATTGTGAAAATTACTTTTTTTGAAGTTTTAGAAACTGTATTGTGAAAATTGACATTCCGAAAGTTTTAGAGAGTAAGTTGGTCTATGCTACGAAAACAGTCTTGGTTATTTGAGAATGGCTTTCGTGAACATGGGGATGAAGAAATGAGTGGATAAATTCGTAGGTTTTGGTACATTTTTTTACAAATCTAATTATTTACAAACTTAATTACTTATACATTCATAACTTACACAGTGAACTATTCATAATTTCATCAAAGCTATTCGCAGTCCGTCAGCCATGTAACGTTGCAGAATCATCCCAGCTTCAACTAGATAAATTGCCTCGACCTTTCGATTGTGAGGGGCTCACTATCACTGTGCCAATTCACCGCTATACCTCTAAATGAGACATAAACGATCTTAGTGCCACATTCTAATAACAGTGTCATTCATTTATAGCAGTGATTTGAAGTTGGAATTTTAAGCACATATTCTCAATGCCAGGAGTCAAGAATTGACATCCTGATATCTGTAATAGTGTTGGGCTTTCAAGCATTCTTAGCTGAACATTACTCTGCTCAGGATTTTCTTTACGAAAACGTTTGTTGAGACTACAGTAGGCGAGAACTCATATTTTCGCCCGCTGTGGGCCACATTTGCATGTGGCTATTCCACAGCACCTGCATCTCCGTTCGATGTATTCGTAAGTTGATGCGGCATTGACGACCAATGGAGTCTTGCCAGAACTCCCCGTGGAATGAAGCCCTAGAACACATTTCATTCTTCCAGTCCTGGGTTATTTCTGCCATTTCATACACCGTAGGATTCTCCTTACGCTGGCTTACATCGCAAGGGCCTTAATAAGGTTCATCAACGAGGGATTATCCTCGCCTCAGTGGTGCCAACATAGCATTGAAGATAGCCTTAGGAATCATGGACTTGATTTTTATTTGTCATTGGTTTCGTGACTCATTTCAGATATATTAATTTTCAACACTTTAATGAGAGATTTCCACTTGAATGTTTACAAAACCGCGACACGTGTTTCGCTATACGATAGCATCTTCAGTATTGTGACTCCTGAAGATGCTGATGTGTAGCGAAACACGTATCGCGGTTTTATAAACTTTCAAGTGGAAACTTCACATTGAAGTATTTCAATAATATTTAATAATGGATGTTCATCAAGTATCAATCAGTTCTATTATATTTTCAAATTTTGCTTCAACCAGCATTTTATATCCTCCTAATTTATTATTGGACGTTATTTCAACTTTCTTATAATTTTTTAATCAATAAATCATTTCTTCATTCCCAGTAATGAAACAGCCAAGAGTTTTGAAGAAAAAATTGTTGTTATTAACTTATAAATTGTTGTTCACTATGTGCTCACGTGCACGTGGTCACCATGTCAATTTTTTACCTTTGATTAGTTTGAACAGTGCATACAAATGTCTGCTGTAACAATTTGAGCTGAAATGAAGAAGAAAAAAAATGTACCTGCCATTTGAAGTGTCATAATATAACTATTTTTTACAGTAGTTTTATGTACTTTGGAAATTATCTCTAGTTGGCTGTTTCACAATTGTTTTCATTAATTAGTATCTCTAGCAAAGCTTTTGGGTATGGTGTGATTCAAAAGAATTATTTCTAAAAGTTTAATAGTTACAAAAACTATGCTACATTCATGTCTTCAAACTGAAAGTTAACATGAATATTACTGGAGTCTTATCCCAACACCAAACCGTTATTTCAATACCTCAACACGTGTTTTGATCACCAAGTGATCACCTTCAAGAGGAAGATTAAAGTGATCACCAAGTGATCATCTTCAAGAGGAAGATTAAAGTGATCACCAAGTGATAATCTTTCTCGGTTTGATCTTCCTCTTGAAGATGATCACTTGGTGATCACTTTAATCTTCCTCTTGAAGTTGATCACTTGGTGATCAGTTTAATCTTCCTCTTAAAGATGATCACTTGGTGATCACTTTAATCTTCCTCTTGAAGATGATCACTTGGTGATCACTTTAATCTTCCTCTTGAAGATGATCACTTGGTGATCACTTTAATCTTCCTCTTGAAGATGATCACTTGGTGATCCAAACACGTGTCTAGGTGTTGAAATAACAGTTTGGTGTTGGGATAAGACTCCAATAATATTCATTACTACACGTACAACAGTGCATTAGAAGTGAAAGTTAACATATCAAATAACCCAGGATATTTCAACTTATTTGTTGTCCAAAAAATGTGAACTTTCACGCCCAGAGGTAACTGTTTGAAGGAGCCGTCTTTCGAGTTTTTTGGCCGTAATCTGCAGGTGTTTATGTCTGGCGTTTCGTCTACGACTGCGTCATTATCAAATGATAGGTTAACATTTGACTCCGTAATTTCTTGGGAAGAACAACTCAAACACTTCGACATCATCGCCTTTGATAATATATACCGCAGTAGTAGACGAAACGTTAGTCATGGAAACCTGCAGACTACGGCCGAAAATTCCGGAAAATATCTTTCACACAGTAATTTGTTATTATATTGACATCTATGTAGTCGATCGACAATTAAAAATCAGTGGGATGGTTAACTGTCAAGACACAGTGAGAACATATTTGAAAAATAACCGGATTCATACGAATTTTAGATTTTACGAGTGGAAAGATGTCGGATTTTCTTCTGGTTGGATAACTTTTTTATTAGCGAAGAAATTTGAAATATCATGAAAGTTTTTACCATTGGAGAAATTTATTCTCTGCTCTATGATTACATGCTGTTTTTTAGTAGACATCTGGTATTTAAGAACATCTCAATTGTAAATTTAATCTTGGTTCAGTTGGATTTTTAAATTCGGATTTGATGTTTCAAATATTCGATATTGTTTAAAAAAAAAAAACCTCGAATGTGATACAAGTGTGATGCTGAGTGAATCACAACATACTTAGATTAGGAGCTTGTTTTAGGTTGTAGTCATATTACCCGTTTTTTACACTGTTGAATAAATTTAAGATGAAATTTAATAAATTATTTTTTTTACTTTTTTATGTGACTTTATTTTTGCAAGTTATCCTTATGAATGTCAATGATAAGACATCACTATTGATCTATTGAAAAGTGTTTTCAATGATGGTCACTATAGGCGAGGCCGTTAGACGGCGCTGGAGAGCGAGAGGTCAATACGACAGTTTAACATTTAAACAACTTTCTAACAACGTGTGATTTTGGATAATAACAACCTGGTTTTTAACTTTTATTGGACCTAAAAAAACATTCGACATTGTTTCTATCCATTTTTTAAAAAAAATTTACTAGTAATGGACATTCCCAATAATGTGTTGTGTTGAATGAAATCATACATGGAAAACCATAGTTTGATGGTTAGATCTAGTAGAATTACATCAATTCCTAATGATGTTAAACTAGGTGTTCCACAAGGCTCTGTTTTGAGTCCATTGTCATTCTTGATTCTTATCAATGATTTGCCTGCATTAGTATCAGATTGTCACATGATACTACAATCAATGTTTCTGGGAGAATCAAAAATGAGTTATCGGTGGAAGTAAATTTAATTATTGACGACTTTAGTGATTGGTGAAATCATCTGTTGTAATGTAATTCACTTTGAATGACATCAAAATATCCAAAGAAGTAAATTTTCTAGGAACTGTTTCAGATGAAAATCTCACCTGAATTAGTCACACACAAAAAGTGTGCAGTAAACTTAATTTGGCTTATTATTCAATTAAATAGTAGAAACATTGGATAGGTTTGGTTTACTAAACGTTTATTTTGCAAATGCATACTCCAACATCAGTTTGAACATAATGGCTTGGAGATGTGCGAAGGAAGGTTCCAGAGATTTCATCTCTCAGAAATGACTGTTCAGTGGGTTCCTAATAACTCCTGAATAGGCCTTCAGGATGAAAAAGGAATTTAACACTTAACAAAGTTCAAGGTTAATCTTTAGAACTAAAGGAAAATCATCAGAATTATCCAACGTTTCATTTTGTACATTTTTATCAAAAAATTGTTTTATCAAACATTATCACTAGATTCAGTAATGTCTCCAATGTCAGCAATTGAGAGGATAAAGTGTACAGAAAACTGAGAATAAAATCATGTGTTTAGGTCATAAATTTCTGTTTGAAGGTCGCAATGAGCTTACGATGCTTCATTCTGCATTTATACTGCTGTTATTTCTGTAGATTTATGGAAACCAGTATCATATTGAAGTTAAAAAAATCGGTATTTTATCTGCTCCATTCATCAATTACTTATTAATATTTTAAACAAATAACTTTATTAACCTTTCAATTTGTTAGGATTGTCGAATGTTCTTGTCCTCCTATCTGCTTGTGACATAAGGCACCTGTGGTCTAGTACCCTTAATGATTTTATTGAACATGAATTGATATTGACTTTAAGAATCGTGGAGAGATTGGCAGTACTTTCGATTTATCACAATGGTAGATAGATTTTTCAAGTATATACCAAAAATACTCTTTACTATTTGGAATTCAAGTTGAGGGTCCGCAGCCTGAGTACGCCTCTGCATTATGCAACATGAAATGAAGTTGATAAAAGAACCATCTTGTTCCTTCCTCATAATTGTGTTTGTAAATATATCAATCACGTGAATTTTTTAGTTCTAATGTAGGTCACTGATCGTGCAACAAATATAAATGGAGGTTGCCTCTATTTAGGAAAAATTTAAAGGTGAGAGTATTCCAAATTTACCTTATAGATAAGCTGATATTTAGTTATTATCATTAAAGCCATATTGATCTAATAAATATAAAATATTCAAACTCTGATACATTCAATTTCACTTGAAAACCATATCTTCACATCCCTTGGTAGTTCATGCTTTTGAGCTTTTTTTAATTTATTTAAACAAAAAATAAAGAAATGACAAACAATTAAAACATTTTCGTACTGTGAACAGGTACGCACCAAGACTAGAGATTTGTTCGTTTGTGAAAGCAGATCACATAGATCGTATTCTAGGACTCGTGACAGCTTAGACGGTGACAGTATCTCTTAACTATTCACGGCAACGTTGTTTCTGTCAAACAATATACATGCAACAATGCATGTTTAATTGTTTCACATAAGCAGAGAGGGCATTGCATGTATCTAAATTGATGTTTTTGATGATTTCGTGATTTATCCAATTCTGAATAAAATTATATTTGCGGCATTTGAGGCAACTATTTTTATTGAGAAAATTTGCGAAATTTGGACAAGCATGGCTTCTCTGGACAGTATTTTCATACCAATAAACTCGTGGCGACATAAAAAACAAATTGCATAATTTTTAGAGCCGATAATCGTAGGTAAGTAATGATATTCCCAACGAAATATATTACAAAACAACACAAATGCTGTAAAGTAGGACGAAAATATTCAGGATATCCATTTTAAGTCCTCTCAATGATATCTTATTGACATTTACTTTATATTTAAAGATATCCCAGAATGAATCGGATAAGCACAGAGAAAAGAGATCTGAAAACGGATGAGATTTACTCTCTTATGCAATCATACACTCTGCTGAAATGTTATTTTGATTATATGATTTCTACACTCTAACCTCAATCACACTACCTTAAAACGACAGAAATCTTGACTGTACACAAATACAGGAGGCTGTTTTGAGATTTAAATTTTCTCATGTATTAATACTATGTACGAATATACCTACACAATATTAACGTTTGTTTGAAATTGGTTGACAATGTTTCATGGTGAATTTCATTAGTTCGGACTTACAATATCTGACATGATTCTACTATGATTCTATATCTATGAAAGAACGAATAAAATCTGAATGTTTTTCCAATCATTACAGAATAGTCGTATAGAATTCGAATAGAAAAAAAAAATAAAACCCCGAAACATAATTGTGAGTTAATCTAAATGGGAATTTTGTGAATATTATTTAATTACAAATTATAAAACCTGCCTGGACAAACATAATTTTAACAAACTTATAACAATTTTTCATGGGTTGCATTTTCATTATTTCTATTCCACGCGGTCTAATATGCAACTACCATTGACTCACAAAAATTATTATTATCAGCCAGAATAGATATAAATACACTAATTGCAGGTTTTGTTGTTGGCTTATAGGTTACCTACATCAGTAGTTTCCAGTGTATTCATTTGTTCCAATATTGGAAATCAATAAATTTTAAGAAAAATAGGTGTTGATAAATAGTTCATGGAAATGGATTTCAAACCATTCAACAAGATTGCCTCAGTGTGAGTAATATGTAACAACATAAGCATTCCAAAACTTCTAACTGTTTCAATCACAGTCATAGAGATGTATTATAATCACATTTTCTCAGCTTTCCTTTTACTCTTTATAACTTTCAATTGGTTCCCTGATTTTTGTCCTCAGATATATATCGAAAAGTGATTATATTCACAGGGCCGGATTAGCTTTTCTGATTACCGTTTTGCCGTCTCCGTTGATTCACCAACTTTTAAAATCTACTAAGGTTATTTGAAGCTATTCATTATAGTTTGAGCAAGTGGTTCACTAAGAATATATTTCGTTGCTATTGGGTAACAAAAAAATTCACATTAGACTTGTAATTTCGCAACATACACACCCAACGTTTGTTTGAAGGTGATTGACAATGTTTCGTGATGATAGACAATGGAAGTCCGAACTAGTGAAATTCATACACACCCAAATTAAGTGTGTATGCAATATTCGGACTTCTGTGTTATTTTTCTGTCTATATTCTGTGAGTCGTATTTGTGATAAGGTTGGTTTTTTGTTATTAGATTGTGATTTATTGCTATTTCCTGATATACATGATGACCATATAGGTAATGGAATCCGAACTGATGACTCCACAGGCTCCATACAGTACCATTCTGTCATGTAGACATTCCAAACCCAAAAGTCTGCGGTCTCCTCGTTGTCGGGGGAAGTATAACCGCGGAACGGACGATTTGGGATGCACATTTTTAAGGAGATGCATCATTTTTCGGGTCTTCACGTCGAGTTGAGTCTACCAAACGAGTAGATTAAGATTGAAATGGCAAGCATTTCATTAGTTCGGACTTTCATTGTCTAATATGATGAGGCTGTTTGAAGAAGCGAGAAAGTTTCTTCCGGAACTTATTACTATTATTATTATTATTATCATTATGGAACAGTAGCTGATATCAAATTTGTAACTTCCAATACGAATGTCCAAAACAATAAATGGTATTCTAAAATTTTCACTTTCGCTAAGAAATATTTACACATAATGCTTATATGACCTCGCCTCACATTTCCTTACGCATGTTTACGCAATACTTTCCATATATTCAAATGAAGGTGAACCGCTTCTTTGTCTCTGAATGAAAAATGTACATTTTTTTCTTTTCTCTCATTGCGAGTAGTGTTTCAAGCCTACGAGAATAATTTTCACGACTCCAACCGAGAAAATAATACAAACATGGTTCTCAAATCTCAACAAACAGATAAAGATATTAAATTAAGATGTGAGTACCTTCTTTTATGAATTTATTGCATCTGTTCTGTTCAATTACGATTTCTTATATTTATTCGTAATGAATATTTGACCTTGCGAGTATTGTTGAAGTGATTTGAAGTCGTGATATCGTTCTTATAATAATAATGTGTCTTAGGTTTTTCTCTCACTCACAGGGGGTGTTTTTTAATTATTTCTTGAGATTCTATCGTTAAGTGCAGTTTGTAAAAGAAACCAAGCTTAATGAAGCTTTTCATGGTATACCGAGAATACGGTCATTAGTCGCCAAAGTGGGGAGGCTTCTAGGCCAAGCATCATGTCAAATTACATGCTAAACGGAGATACTGCACCACAGATGCCAAATACATTCATCATTATAGAAGTATGTGCTTCTGTCATTGACATTGGTGATAGATTAACACAATCACAACCACATTCCGTTTCCGCTGTTAAAACCAATCAGTCTTCATAATTGTGGAAAAGTAATGCTTTTATAATAACACCTCGAAGTGAGTGTGAGATACATAAGTGAATAGCAACATAAGAAAGAACACAGTTGATCCGCTTAACCATAAACGTATAGTCACCAAACCGCATGGTATACGTGATAACCCATTGAATTGTATAATACTTGACTTTAATTGAAGATAAGATAAAGATTCCGCACAATGTATCGTATAATTCTAGGTTTACATCTATTTTTCGTTATTAGTTTTGCGAGCGCAGTTGCAAAAGCACGTCAGACTAACGTCATGAATTCCCCGAAAGTTTTTGTTGCTGGTCCTTCGGTCCCACGAGCGGGTTTGGATCTCTTAGTCGAAAAAGGGTGAGTACGAATATTGCATGATACATTATTTTGACAATTAGGATTAGTTGAGAGTGCCTTTTTATCGTTGCTGGAGTTCAAGATACTACCTCTTCAAAGTCCATGAAAAGTAATGAGAATACTCATTACTCAATGAGTGCGTTGAGTGCATATGTCATTACTAAAAATGTTAACTCAATTTTCATTCTCAAACATATTCACAAAATTTGAAAGCAACATTTTGAACTATCAATCTAGAAATCTGAAGCAAAAAATAAAAAATTATCGTCTATTGACTGACAATGAAAAACACATTGATTGGCTCTTCTGTAAATATTTTAAAGAATTCCCAGAAGATATATTCTCTAGAAATAACATTTTTTGTAGGGCGCAACTTACGAAAGTCGAAAATGAGTCCAAAGAAGATATCTTAAAGAAAGTGAAGGGAGTAGATGCATTATTCTGGGCATCACATTTGAAGTTGGACAAAGATGTTCTGGATGCTGCTGGTAAGATTTGGTTTCATTTTAAGTAGCTATTGGTTTGAAAAAAAAATCCTTAACATTGATGGAGATGTAGATTGAACCAATTTGGTGCCTGGGTAGCTCATCGGTGTCCAACCGATGTCCTGAACGTTTCCTGTTGTCGTATAGGATCCACTTCTCAACACACGTGATGATCCGATCCAAAAAAGGATCGCAAAGAAGAACAGAACTCGAAACGTGACAATTTCTTCCGATCGTTCGAATCGTGGGGCACCACTTTTCGAGCTTTTTGACCTTTCCAATACGTTTCAAACCACCAAAAACCGCATGAGAGCTGATGCACAATTCATATGCCTTCCTACGCACCGTTTGTGATAGGGCAGTCTCCATCTGGATTCTCAAATCCTAGCCCGGGATTTCTGTAGGTCGACCACTTCGGTTGAAAAGCTTTTAGAGTTCACATCTACTCTGAAAAATATCCTATGTTTCTGTAGCTCAATTTGTCCTTCGCCTTGTCACCTTTGTTGATGACTACCACAGTCGCAGACGAAACGTCAGACAAAAAACCTCCAAAGCACGACCAACAAAACCGGTAAAGAGTTTCTACAGAGTTACATCTTTGATCATACTTGACTCTATTCAAAATTCAGTTTAACCAAAGTAGGTTTCGAATTTGTTTTTCACTAGAAATATTAGCCCCAGAAAACTATACGTTTGTTTTCAACTACTAATTCCTTGCCACAAAAACAACTGAATGGCTCTGATTTTGTTTCTTACAAGTACGCGGCAAAGGACAGCTGCCCATCGCTTCGAGGTTCAACTGAATACACCCCGAACAACACAACAAATCAAAAAATAGTTTTATTATGATTTACTTCGAGTCGAACTTCCTCTGGACATAATCTCTACCTTAGTTTCACTAAATTCGAAGAGAATAGATGGATTCATAAGACTCGGTTACAAATATTACTACTGATTGGTTTCGATATATACCTACGAATAAGAAATCGTATTCTGCCTTCCTGCAACTTTCGGTAAAAGGTATTAAAACTTGATATGATCATTTGATTAGAGCTTTTTTGTCTTATCCAATTTTTTACGTATTTACGTGGTACATGGTTTTCTGATAGAGTAGACTTCTCAAAATTATAGAGAAATATTCTTTTATGATGTGTGTTTTAAAATTATCCACTCACGAATGTCTTGCATTTTGTCTGATTTGATTGAAGGGATGAAGGGATGAAATGAAAAATGGAATAGAGAGAAAATACCTTCAACATTTCGTTGATTATCTATTTTACAGGGAGCCAAATGAAAGTTATCGGCACAATGTCTGCTGGTTACAATCACATAGATTTAGAGGAACTGAGAAAACGTGGTATTAAACTGGGAAATACCCCGAACGTGTTGAACGATGCCGTGGCTGATGTGGCAGTTCTCCTCTCTCTAGCAGCTTCTAGAAGGCTTCACGAAGGAAGATTGAAAATTGAGAAGTGAGTGTTTCTGATAACCATTGTTTTTTTCAATTCCGCATGTTGAAAGGTGAGACATTCACATTTTAAAAAACTTTGCTAAGTCCGAATGTTGAAGACGCTTAAAAGTTAGATGTTGAGAGAGGTACAAAGAGATCAGATCCCTTGAAAAATAACATAATGTTTTGTAGAAGGTTATGGTGAAAAATGCCAAACTTTCTAGAAGTTATGTGGAATCTGACAAAGCTTGTGGGCATCTGACAACACTCAGTGATGGTGAGGTTCACTTTATTCGAATTTATTTTGCCAATATAATTTTTTACGATTTTTGAGGGTTCTCATTTTTCATAAATTTTCATAGAATAC
>WOGO01007031.1:0-11384 GCA_015342085.1 Leptinotarsa defecta | reverse complement strand
TTCAGGTGAGCACTGATGATGACATAAGTCGAAAGCGCTTTGCAAGAATTTTAATATATTATACACTTTAATACAAAACCTCTTCGATTCATTAATTCAAATAAGTGTATTCAGCTTTTCCAAATCCTCTATGTGAAATTTTCGATGGCCCACCCTGTATAATGAGTAATTCATTCAAAAATGAAATGTTTCCTCAACAATTAAAACTACCTCTCATAACACCAATATACAAAAAAGGAGAGTGTAAATTGTTTGAAAATTATAGGCCTATAAGTGTCTGGCCATCGTTTTCTAAACTTTTGAAATGGCGATGTGTGATAGATAATTTAACTTCATGAAATATTGTAATCTCTCAAACCTAATTCAACATGGATATATTGAAGGAAGATCAACAGACACAGCAATCATACAGTTTACTGAAACACTATCTATTCATTTGAAAATAAATACTTCTTGGAATATTCTTAGACGTTTCTAAAGCCTATGGCTGTCTTAATCACACATATTTATTGGAAAAACTTGAAAAATATGGAATCAGAGGGACTGTATTGAAATGGTTCGAATCATATTTATCAAATTATCAACAAAGAACGAAAGTTATAAAAAATGGACAGATATTTAAGTCTGATATAGGTACCAGGGAAAATACTATAGGCATTCCACAGGGAAGTGTAACAGGTTCTATTCTATATATTTGTAATTTTCATGAATGACATCTTAGATATTTTAAATAACGAGTTGGCCGATGACACAAATTTACTGGTTCCTAGCTGCAACTATCGAAATTTAATTACTTAATCATCCCATTTAGTTGGAAAAATATAGCACTGGTTTTCTGAACACCGACAAAACCAAGGTAATTCTATTTAGTACCCTTCAACAAAGAATTGATCACCAACAACTGGTTATTTAGCAAATAATCAAATGAAAGTACAAACCTCAACAAAATATTCAGGTATACACATCAATGAGCATCTTCACTGGCATACCCACATTAAAAATTTAGGAAAAAAAATTAATCAAATCTGCTACAGTGTAAGGATTATTAGTACCTATCTTAACAAAAAAATCATTAAAAATCGTATTTGCACCAAATTTTGAGTCCCCGCAAAATTTGGTATATTATTCTGGGGATCTTTACTTGTAGTGGCATCGTAAATATATTTGGAATTCAAAAAAAGAGCGATTAGAACTATGTTCAAACTGAAATACAGCCAATCTTGTCGGGGAAAATTCAAAAATAATTATATAATGAAAATACATGCACTCCCTATATTTTTATACTTTCCCAATTTGTAACGAGTCTAACATCAATTCTGTTATCTACATTCTCCATTAACTTTCCATATACCGCATTATCCATTAGTTCATAGAAATCTTCAACAGATTTGTTGTTAGACCTATTACGCATTTCAGTATTAAGATCTATATAGGGTTTCATCCAACGTGATTGTTTGAATTTCAATACTCTATGTGTATTCATTACAATCAAACCATTTTTGATGGCTTGCTGTAGATTTCTATAATGAACAATATATTTTCTTTTATCATTCAAATTTGGAATTAATTTGGGAATTTTCGATTGTGTACGAGGTGGTATTAATTTTTCAACTAAAAATGGAAGATCAGAATGTTCATCATGCAACTCTTGTGGATAATGAATGTCCACTTCAAACACATACCCATACGGACTATCAGAACTCACATTCATCACATCAAGGTTAAGAATTTCATTAGGTGTCAACCATGTAAATTCACTTGTTGGTAGAGGTTGTGACATGCTATGACCGTATAGATTCGTTGCATCTAAATATGTAATGAATGTGGAAGGTTCATTGGGATTATAATTTGGTAAAAATTTATTATTTGCTATATGTTTCCTCTCACTACACTGACTAATTCCACCTCGTATACCTTTTTGAAAAAAGTGAATCATATCAATGTCAGTTAGTAATTCCAATTCAATATTCGTATACTTCAACATAGCATCCCAAGATAATCCAGGTGCAGTGTAATAATGTGCTGGATCTAAATTATAAATCTCCAAACTTGTGGTGCGAAAGTTTTCAAAAATATCACATAATAGCAATACATCCGACTTCAAATACAAATCAGAGTATTCACCCAAATTCTGACACTCGAATAAATTCCACACATTTCTAGCCCTATCATAATCATTTTCTGATATATGTTCACAAATGAGTTTGTCATAAAACTGATTTTTTGTTGGAAGTGATGGATAATTCAATTTGTCAATGTCATCAACGAAGCTATATGGAAATACACCTTTCTGCCTCATCAAATTGAATTTCTCAATTTGTGGGAAATGTTTATGCATCTCCAAACATTGATCAGAGGTCAAGTTAGCACCCAACTTCTCCAACGAATTAGTCATAAATTTATAACTATCGATAAATCTCATTTTGAGATATTTCTTCTTAACCTTACCATCTTTATCGATATAGGTGTGTGTGAAGAGATGCTTAGTGAAAGATATGTATTTCTCTTTTGTTTGTGGGATGACATCAACTTTCTCTTTATTCCTATACAATTCTTTTATGAATAAATGGCAATCATAGCCGCTTAAATTGTGGAAAATAATAGGTACAAAGTTAGGGATTTTGAAATTCAAATTACATTTGGAATGAGCGGCATGTGATCTTTTCTTTCCTGTAACATGACAATGATCTCTAACTTTGACTTCACCATCAATAAATGGTTTATTACATATACCACAAGTTCCGGCTGCAGCAAATTGTTCCTCTTCTTCGAGGGTTTGTGCATCCATTGGTATAGGGTATCTGAGATGATTTTCATATATCTTTTTCAAATCATCTTCAATGCTACTCACAAATTTCTGAGCTGCATCTACACCCCTATATGTAACAAATTTTGACAAATCATCATTATATGAACATTTTATCAGATAAGCAAATGAATATGGAGCATGTTTGAATGTTTTAATCGTGTATGAACTTTCTGGATTTGGCTCATTCACGTGAATCGGTTCAAGTACTGATTCAAAATCAGCATATACTACAAATGGTACCCTCATTTGTCTCTCAAAATTTTGAAACATTAATTTATTTTCCGCAACCATCCGACCATATTTATTGATCTTGAAATTGGTGGTTGGTGTTGTTGTACTAACGAGATTACAATCATTCATCTTATGACGTAAAAGCAATCTCTCGCTGGAAAAATATGTCAAACATCCATCACAAATATATTTTTTGTGATCATTTGCTGATAGTTTACTAGAAACTAATCTTGAAAGATCTCTGATACAACAATAGTGACTATTACGGGAGTCATCAGTTATAAGTAACAAATTGACATGTCTCCGGAGACTTCTCTGTGAGTATCGCAATGGACCAATCACATCATACTTCATTTTCCCTTTGTCAAATTCACTCTCTAAACCATAAACATTAATTGAAATACAATTCCTATCTTCGAATCTTTCAGTACTCTCATTATTAACTTTAACCGGAAAATCCATACCTGTGACATCTTAAACATTGGAAAATTGTGGATATGACGTAACTTCGGACACTTTACTATTTGCAGGACATAATGCTGACTTTATAGCCCTAGTATAACAGTGTTGATCTTCGTTACGAACATTCACGACAGCTTTCCTCCATTCAATGCATTCGGGTAGCTTCACATGTGAACATCCTTCCAGTGGACTGTATTTATTAACGTTGACTTCGAGAAACAGTATTTTTTCACAAGTCCAACCCAAATTACAATACAATAAATATTACTACTCAATCTCGTTGGAATTCACGAAAAATAAATACCTGAGTCACGTTCCTGGAATTCAGTCGTTTGAGCCACAATTTCATCGCGGAATCCATGAAAAACAGCATTCAAATCTGGAGATCGGTGCACTATTTTATTTTGAGAATGAAATGATTTCGGGTCCCTCGAATCTTGAGTCTGAAGAATATAATTCCCAAAAACTTCCATATTCACCTTGATGCTCCTATGGATCCTGATGGCCAATTCCAGTAATTCAATGACCTTCTGCCTAATCTCTTCAAAAAATGACATGTAGTCACTGGATACAACCGAACTCTCCACTCTGTATGTAACAATGCGGCAATTGAATGCATTATTTATAATTTGAACACCTTCAGACAATTCAGACAATTGAACACATGCATTACTTTTATGACTCAGGGTTCTTCGGTGAGAGTTCACTTGCGTCATAGGAATTATCACATTACAACAATTGCAAGTTTCACTGAAGGCCCTCCTTGGCAACTCTGAAATTGATGCCGACGAAGATTATCACTGTGAGTGAAAGATTTACCACAGTCACAGGAATACATTTTATATGATACGTTCTCACTAATTCACTTGATGTAAACTGACATAACCAACACTCGTACGCTTCTCAAATACAGTCTGATCGGGTCCGTCAAGACGTCATAGTCAAACCCACCTCTCAGCTACATGCGCCAACCCCACCTCCCAGCTGGATGCGTTAGCAGATGTCGATACGAACAGACAGTGGTTGTTGCGCTGTCGTAGAGGGCAGACGTTAACACAGTCCTCGCCGCCAGCATGTCACCATCGACAGCGAGGCTAGAGCGATGCGTTACGTTACAGCCTTCCCCGCATGGAGAGAGGTGAGGGCACACCGATGAATACGCATTACTCAGCCACACGTCGTGGAGTGAACATCTCACTCTCTTACCGTTGAACGGTTGCTGCTGTGACGTCACACCACTACTAACTTGGTAGGCTCACACCGATGGAACATTCATTACTTGGAGGATCTTTGAAGTATGCAGACGTATGTTTGTACATAGACAAGCACATGATAAAACCCTGTACCGTGCACACACACACACACACACACACATACACAAAATCTCATATGAAAAAAAATTCTGAACGATCCATGCACTAGACAATTGAAGGTCACATCGCCTTGATGGTACTAAACAACAAAAAAAAAGCAATTAATACGTCATAGTGGTGGGGGAGGCTTAGCAAATCTCCTACTCTCGGTCTTTTGACTATTCATCGTACTTTCAGCCACTATGGCCAAGCTGACAGCATTTTCAAAAGTGGTAGATGCGTCACAATCACTCAACATTTTGTCCATAATTTTTCCTGGACTCAACCCACATATGAATATTTTTCAGCTGATCACCAAACTCACACTTCAGACTCAGACTGCGTAACTTTACTGCCCAATCTTGAATATTTTCATTTACTGATTTTTTTGCTGCATGAAATTTACGTCGTTCAGCAAATACAATTGTTTTTCTGAAGTAATAGTCATTTAAAAACTTTACAAGGTCATTGTAGCTTTTTTCTTGCGGTTTATTTGGAACACATAAATTTTGTAGGAGAATGAATGATTCCTGCGATAATCCATTTAACAGAATAGCACGTTTTATATTGGCATCTGTTATACTTTTCGCTACAAATAACTGTTCCAGATGATTTAGGTGCACTGTCCAATCGTGGATTTTTGGGTCAAATTCGAGTTGTAAGCCAACAGTCGAGGTCTCCATTTTTGTACACTCGCGCACTGTTTACTCAGTTGCAATTTACTAATAACGTATCATTATTTTTTCAGTTCATTTTTTCAACCTATGGTTCTTTAATTATCCTCGTCGCCACTTTGTAATGTCTAAGGTTTTAACAATAAAATGCCATTTAAGTAATTGCTTTATTTCCAAAATCAGACAAATACAATACTCTATATCACTCATAAATCTCCCAATGGGACTCTATTTAGAATAAGAATGGAGTAGGGATGACATGCGTATATCGTTGATATACTGACTACAGGATGTCACACATTCAATCCAATATTTTGGTGAATATCTGATTTAGCCTCTTTGATATAAGGCCTCCAAAGAATCCATCAAATGCCTAATGAGTCCCTTTAACTTTTATAAACAGACTTCATACCCACGACGCAAAAATGCACGTAATTCAAAAACAACCACTTCCTTCAGAAGAGAAGCAAGCATCATAAAGTTTAATTCAAACCATGACTTCAACACCTTTTTGGCAGTATTGGGACCTACCATAGGACAGATAGTGAAAACTGGAAATCCAGCATCCATTCTCAAAGCTATTCAAAGAGTAAAACAAGAGCTACAACTCTCATATTTTCAACAACAGAAGTTAAACAACAATGCGAATACTATCCAGCCCGAAAAACCAAAATCCCACATTCAACAACACATCAACTCAACCCGCGAGATTTTGAAGAAATTATACAGCTAATTATCAAGAATACCAAAATCAGAAATATTATATCTCTGTTTTATAAGTGTAGAAAGTTGTTTTTTTTTTTCATGTTATGAATTTTATGAATATTTCCACTCCATTTTTACCCCCTCAGGTGGCCTGTAAAAATAGGGGGTGTTTTTTTGTTGATTCGGTCATCAGGAATAAAATATCCCAATCTTGTAGGCGTACAAATCCAATTTTTTATGGTAGGTTTTTTTGAAGTTCCATCCCATTTCCACACCTTTGGATGGCCTGTTCAACTATGGCGTGATGTTTTTCTTGTTGATTCAATAATCAGGAATAACATATCCCAATTTTGTGTGTGTGTACAAATTCAGTTTTTGATGATAAGATTTTTTGACAGTATCCACATAATATCCACCTCCTCAGATGCCTTGTAAAACTATGTCGTAATGTTTTTTATGTCGATTTAGTCATCAGGAATAGCATATCTCAGTTTAATAGGTGCACAAAGTCAATTATTCGTGTTACAAATTTTTCAAATATTTCCACCCCATTTTCACCCCCAGACGGCCTATAAACTAGGACAGTTCATTGAGTCAGTCAACAATCGTGTCATATTGAAAAATGGTGGGTGAACAAAGTCATTAAATGAAAAAATAATAGTTCAATATTTGTTTCTCAGAGTACTCTGTTTATGTGGATAACTTCACACCCGTAATTTTGACAGACTTCTCGGAGTCGACTTTTTAAAAAAAATCTGTTTAAAATCTGTTTTTCCGTTAACCAGCTGTCGCACCCCTACGAACGACAACCCTCAGAAGTCGAAACTTGTGCGAGCTAAGAATTAACGAAGTCTTACCTTTTAACGTATGATTCCAAACACAGGATTTATCCAATAGGGTTTTTGAACTCACTGTATTTGCCAGGCATGCATAATCTACAACTGAAGGTTAAATCTCTCCGTCAATTGAATCCACAACGGCTATGCAACGGCACGCGTTTAGTCAATTCAAAATTGAATGAAAAACGTTGTCGAAGACAGCATTCTGAATGGCAGGTGAAAATAAATTAGTACCGCGAATCCCTATTGATAATAATATTTTTTATTCAGTAGAACACAGGATTATAAAAAGGATAAGATTTATCAAATACGCTACAACATTTTCTATGAAAACTAAAATGGCATCTTGAGCACCTATAGTGCACAAAGATGGTCTTCCACTCAACCTTTGGAGAACCTTTGGAGAGATTCAAATAACCGGTTTCAAAATATTAGAGGATTTTCATATTTCAAAAATCATTTGAAATGGTATTGTAATTCGTCGATGTATGATAGAAAAAACTTCTCTCAAACATGATGATTTGTGGATTGATGGTGTTATAGTACACTTCGATCTAATAATAAGATTGTGAACGTCATTGCGGAACACAATCATTCTGTAAAGGTAGGAGGGAGTTTTGGTAGTAATCATTTTATGATATGAGATGGAGCAGTGAATTTTTCGGCGAGATTTAATATGTAGCCACCTAGCTTCTCGTAACTTATGACTAATAGGTTGAGGGCTACGAATAGCATAGATGAAATGGAGACAATAGTTCTGGATTTTCTGGATTATTTGCGTAAATGTTGCCGTAAGTCAAGAGCTATAGACCGTATCGCAATGAGTAAAGGTAGAAAGAACTAGATACTTGCAAAGTATTTTTGCAATGACTATTGATAAGTCCTAAGGCCAAAGACTGTCCGTTTGTGGCTTGGGTTTGAGCATACCATGTTTTTACACGGACAATTATACGTGGCAAGCACTCGTGGGAAGGACATCCAGAGTTTTCGAGTTTTCGTGAAAATTATTTATAGTGAAAATCATACAATGAACTATAATAATATGGATTTTCATCGAGTGTTGGCCAGTTCTATTCAGTCAATATTATTTGTAAGTGTTATTGTTTCTGAGAAATAATTTATGAAGCAAAACAACGTTTACCGGGCCAGCTAGTTTTGTCATATAATTATATTAGTATAATCAATATAATTTCCCTACGCCAATGCAAGAGACAGTCATTTCTAGCAATTTAGTCCCTACTATTTTGACATTATATTATAGTCACCTTTTATTATATGTATTGATTGATAATTCAGTGAAAGATTACAAAATCTATGTATAAATAAAAAAATGAATAAATCACATTCCTTGACGTATTCTTTTCATCAACCTCATAATAGAAATATTTGGTCACTAAAAAAATGAAATATTGTTTTTTTTCACTTCATATTGAAAATCTATCAGCTCCTCAACATATGAAGGTCGTTGCTTTCTAGGGTAAAATTGCAATAGCAGAAAACAAAATACAATCATCCAATAATCAGCGCCGAGCCCTTCATCACTTTCAATTAACTACGGAGTCTCAACTCATTATCATCTATTTCCAGAAATTCTTGGCTAGACCGACTTTTACTGTCTAATTTCTCAAGGATAATGATTTGCGCTAGACGATGTTTCCATCAAATTAATTACAATTGATTCAGGCGCTGAGTTTATCTAATCGTTGAACTAACGACGCAATGTCTCATTTCATTTTCTGAAGGATATCGTGGCTCAAATTAAATTGAGTGATCTATTGAGAAGTGCTTGCATTGCACAAGTACCGTTGTGGAGTTTGTTCAAAAGTAACGATGTGAGGAGCTTTTCTCGAAGTAAACTGTTGATTCCATTGTAGTAGAACTTGAGTTTTGATTGAAATTTTGGTATATTTGACAAGTAATAACAGCACCAACTCAATATTGATGACTCTCAAGATTGTTTTGAAATTTCGAGGGAAATCAGATGAATTTATTTCAAGAAATACTCAATGAAATATTTTCATTTCTGCAGGTACATTACTCCCAACGAAGTTGTGAAAACTGCTTGAATTTTAATTAATTAAAAACGGTTTATTTTTTGGGAAAGATAAGTTTTCAGGAAAGAAACTTTATCACTACCTATATATTTTCCGTTGTATACAAAAAATACGAGGAACTTTCCAGCAGAAGAAGTAAGTGAATAACTCAAATGAAAGATATGTAGATCATACACAAAAGTTTCTCTAGAATAGAAACTGGAAGACAAAGTTCAAATTTAAAGGATGTGAACATGAATTACGCTGGATTCACTTTTCTTATTCGGTCAGTAACTCCAAGCACCCGTAATGGAATTGAAACACCGAAATAAACTCTCGTTTATTTCGTTCAAAATTGGCTTTATTATTCAACGTAATCTCCATTAAGACCCACACAATCATTCCAGCGCCCCTTTAACAATTCAATACCACTCTTCTAGAACGATTTGCCCCAAAATAGGGGCTCAGTTTCAACAATAACCTCTTCATTTGAGCAAAATTTCTTACCGATGAGCATATTTTCAAGATAGTCGATGAATATTACACCACGCACATCCCAAACCACCACGACCAAAACCTTTCTAGCAGATTGTTATACTTCTCTCTCTCCACTTAGATGTCATTCGTTTTGATTCCAAAGTGAAGTGATGGATCCATGTTTCATCCATTGTCACATATTGACGCAAAAATCCGGTTTTTTATGTTTGAACATGGCCAAACACTGTTCAGAATCATCAAGACGTTTTTGTTTTTCGACAACAGTCAGCTCGCGCGGCACCCACTTTGAACAGTTTTCTCAAAGTCAAATGCTCATGCAGTATAAAGCCAACACATTTTTTCGATATCAGCTAAGTCATGCAAATGAGGCAGTAACTGGTGTTACTGCCTCATTTGGACGTCCACTACGTTCTGCTTCATCGGTGTCTCTACCACCACGTTCGAAGTCAGGAAACCAACGTTTCCTCATTCGCGAAGTCCTCATAACACTTCTCAAGCCATTGCTTCACTTGAACAGTATTTTTCTTTAGAAAAAAGCAGTGTAGAATTGAAACAAGAAATTGTTTTGGAGTTGGAAACCCGAAGCTTTGGGTTGATAAAAAATATTCTAACTATTTATTGGGTCATCACCCAAAGCGATTGTGAAAACCAACAATCGAAACGTCGGGAAGGGCTTGGAATCTTTCAATTTTCAATTAAAATTTCTTGTTAATAATTTTTTATTTTCAGCTCGTGTTAATAGTTCAATTTCTGATTGTTGCTTGTATTTTATTTTATTGTCAGTTTTTGTTCTTAATATAATTGTTATTTTTCAACAAATCTTTTTATTTTTCCAGTAGATTCTTTCAGGGATTTCAAATCAATATCATATTAGACAATGGAGGTCCCAATTAATAAAATGCACCACGAAACATTGTCAACCACTGTTTGAAGGTGATTGACAATGTTTCGTGATGAATTTTACTAGTTCTGACTTCCATTGTCTACTATATAAAATGATTTGAAATCCCTGAAACAAGTAAAAAAAATTAATTATTCTTTTTTACTTGTTTCAGGGATTTCAAATCATTTTATATAGTAGATAATGGAAGTCCGAACTAGTGAAATTCATTGTCAACCACCTTCAAACAAAAGATGGAGTACAGGTTTTCAGACAGCAAGTCAAGTCAAGTCAAAAATGGTTATTACCTTTCAAGAATAATTACATAATTTTGTAAGTGGGTTTTGTGTGGGGCCCTGCTATAGACTTATGCCTCTTCAGGGTTAGTCAGACAGCAAGAAATAATGGTCAGAATGATATCTGATCCTGAGTTTGATTCATTCGAAATCCTCGTTCATCTACACAAAAATAATTCAAAGTTCAAGAAAACATTCCGATATGCATGAGTATGGAATAAGGAATTATTATAGTTTTTGTCAACCAAATTTAAGACAATGAAGGAATTCAAGAAATAATTGGAAAAGTTACTGTTTTCATAATTTGAGCGAGTATTTAAGTGTATCGTTTCAATTTTAACTTATCTTTGGTATATTTTACACTGCTCTGCCAATAATTATTTTAATAATTGACGATCCTTAACACTGTATTCAATGGTATAAAAAAGGTAATATATCTATTTCACTAGTTCGGACTTCCATTGTCTACTATATAAAGTAATTTGAAATCCCTGATACAACTAAAAAAGAATAATTGAAAATGAATAGCTGAAAATAACAATTATATTAAGCAAAATAAACCTGAAATGAAATAATAGTAAAATGAACTACAAGTAAAAATAGAA
>WOGO01007030.1:0-11384 GCA_015342085.1 Leptinotarsa defecta | reverse complement strand
CTCATATTAATATTTAATTTTTTTAATTTTTTTGGTTGTTGCTTGTATGTTATAATAAAATTGTTATTTTCGGTTAAACTTGAACATTTTTTAATTTTTTTTCAGGGTTTTCAAATCAATTTATATTATATTAGACAATGAAAGTCCGAACTGATGAAATACGTGACGAAACATTGTCAACCACCTTCAAAGTAAGTTTCATTTTGTTCGTGAAATACACACAAAATAAAACCTTACTTTTAACACTCATATCATAAATAGCTATTATTGGAAATATTAACTGCCTATTCTTAACAATGGTATATTTCAAATTATATTTTATATTTTACTAAAAATTCATAGACTTTTTATTTTCATTCAGTGACAAGTCCCGCTTCATGTTGTTCATAGTCCCGTATTCGTAAGATGTGAGAAGTTTCCGAACTAACAGAGAAACATTTTTTTAGATTTTTTTCTATTTTTCAATAAAGTCTCTGTTTAACTCTACAAATTTCTCCCAGCGATGCTCCCATCTCTGTAAACCTTCCAAATAGTACTCAGCATTTTTTTCTGCAAAATAATTGTTCACTAAGGTGATTGCCTCTTCATTTGATGAAAATCTGTCCTCCGAGCGTAAATTTTAGATAAGTCACCTGGGGCTAGATCTGGTGGGTGAGGCAAATGGGTTTTTCTTTAACCAGCTGTCGCTTCCCTGCGCACGTCAACCCTCAGAAGTCAAAACTTGTGCGAGCTAAAGACTAACGAGGTCTTACCTTTTAACGTGTAATTCCTAACACAGGATGGACGATAGCAAGTGAAAATCGACTCACACATCGGCCAATTTACTGAGTGAACAAAGCACCCACGTCGAATCGTCCGGCTACCGACCAAACCGTAATTCATGGATTTTCACAGTGGCAACCGCTGAAGTGTGAGACGGTGCATTGTCTTGGTGAAACAGTATTTTTTTTCTGCAAATGTGGCCGTTTTTCCGCAAGTTCTGTCTTCAGCTTGTCTAGTACGAGGGTTGCCTTTTATATGTCAGGATTAGAGAACAAAAACAAATATTAATCATCGAAAATCACTTTGTTTTTCAAAATATTCCCTATGAAGATCTATACACTTTTGCATGCGTTTGAACCAGTTGTCGAAGCACTTTTGCCACTCTGATTGAGGTATCTCCAAAACATGCATTCTGAATGTAGCAACCGCTTCTTCAGGTGTCGAAAAACGTTGACCTCTCAGTTTGTTTTTCACGTGCGGGAATAAAAAAAAGTCATTCGGTGCCAAGTCAGGACTGTACGGCGGATGACTCATTAAATCGATGTTTTGGGTGCTCAAAAATGCAGTTGTTTGAGCCGATATGTGAGAGTTCGCATTGATGTGGTGAGGAATGATCAGTCTTCGGCGGTTGGTTTTCCTGATTTCTTGGAAGACAACTGGCAAACAAATGGTTGTGTACCACTCAGAATTGACTGTTCTGCATTGTTCTAGTGGTACAGTTGCGACATGTGCAGCTTTTCCGAAAAAACAGGCGACCATTTGCTTGGAAGTGCTTCGTGCGCAAACAACTTTTGTTGGATTTGGCTCATCTTGAAACACTCATACAGTTGACTGCTGTTTACTTTCGGGCTCATACACGTAAATCCACGATTCATCACCTGTTACGATGTCTTAGACGTGTTTCGAAGCACCGCGATTGTATTTTTTGATTATTTCCTTCGCCCAATCGACACGAGGCTTTTTTTGAGCGATTGACAAATTGTGTGGGATCTAACGCAAACAAATTTTTTTGACATTCAAATGTTTATGCAATGTTGAATGTATGCTGGTCCCACTAATGCTTAAGGTTGTCTCAATCTCACGATAGGTCACATGACGATCTTGCAATATCAGTTCGCACACAGCATCAATGGTTTTCGGTGAACTACGACCACGATTGAGTTCACTATACCATCCACGTCGACAGTTGTAAAAAATTATTGCACGAATATGTTCACGATTTAATTTTATATTTGGGCCGAGATGAATCCTTCAAGTTACTGTAAACAACACAAATAGCGCGCGTATGTCAACACGTTCTGAGTACGTATAAGCTCAAAAATGTCTAACTTTACGATAGAACTGTCAGTTGCCAGATTGCATCACTACGATTACCAAATCCAGAAACATAAAAGGCAACCTATCATATTATCCAACTTCACATGACTTTGAAATAAAAAGAGATGAGGAATTCGTAATTGTTCCAACATAAATATTTAACAGAAAAGGGTAGATAGTACTTAGATAATATTTAAAACTTATTTTACTCACATATACTTACATGTACTTAAGTGACTTTCAAATTGTTCAATTCTTTGAGAAAATTACTTAGAGAGATTCTACCTTTCATTAATGCTATGTATTTTGTTTGATTACCAGTCTACACATTTGAGAAAAAATATGTGGTAAATCATTAAAATATAGATTATAAAAGTGGAACCATGAATTTTTTCCGGGGTGTTCCAAGAAGTTGAAAAGAGAATGCGCTATATATTTATGTTGCTCTTTTTTATTTAAATATAATTTTTACAATTTTTATGTTTTATGTTAATGATTTCGATATTTATATAGGACCTTTGAGACTTATACCAGGAAAAGTGAACATTTTAGATTGGCTTTCCCAGAAATAACGATGGAATAAAAAATTTATAGAGAATACAATAATTTACCATCTTCATCATCTTCATCGGAGTCTTCAAGTTCTTTGCTCCAAGATGCAGTTACATTCATGTAAGGATTTTTCAATTCAAAACATCTCACAATTTTTTCACCTAGTCTCGATTTGTTCATATATTCCGATTTTTTCGCATCCGGGTACATAAACCTGTAGTTATATACCTGGAAATAAATGGAAATCGATTGTAATATGAGTTAGTCATCCTAAAAAATATACTCACAGCATCTGTTTTCACAAATTTTCGGAACTCTGATGATTTGAATATTTTCAACATCGCTGTATAATTTGAACCAAATATTTCCCTAAGTTCGTTAACGTCCATCCTATACCCCGGCTGTTTTCTCAACATGTCAACTACTTTTTCTGTTACCACAAGGGGTTTCAATTTTATAGGTGTGTGGAATCTTCTCAACTGCAGCAACCTTCCTATTTTATTTTGATCAGTAACGACTGACTTTATATAAAAGAATTGTTTGGATATAAGATTATTGCTATAAATTACTTTCTTGTAGTGGAATACAGATTTAGGATCCATTTTGAAAAAAGATGATATTGACATGTTTCCTTGAGTCAATTCACCTAATCTTCGAGACCTACCAATTCTCTCTAAGATGCAGTACTCCGCACTTTGCATTTCAATGCATGGATCTGACAATTCACCGAGAAGTGCTTGAGTCCTCAAGTACTGACTGGCAACTATCACCAATTTTTGTCCAAATCTAGACGAAAAAAAAATTTCACATTCCCATTCAATTTATGGATTCATAACGCTAACAATCTCATTTTTGGGTTGAATTAGTCAAAGTGAGCGAGTTCATTCGAACCTCCACGGTAACCAATGAGGGTTTATTGCAACTAAAAAAATGTTTCTTTTATTACAACAACTACTTACGTTTCAACTTCTTCATAAGTCATACTCCTAATTACATCAGAAATATTAATCCTTTCCTCAAATGTAGAACAAGATCCTGAAACGTTTGGATCGTTGATTATTTTAAGAGGATACAACTCTGGAAGTTCGTAAGCCTGTTGAAAAAAAAAATCAGACTTACATTAACAGAATAATAAGAAAGTTATTCGAGAAAATAGTTATGAAGCACTTTGGGGAGGAGAACATTGGCATAGTATAAATAATTTGAAAGATATATCTATCAAGATTGGTTCTCAGCATTTATTCAATATCAGGCAACAGTGATATTCTGTAAAGTGGTTTTAATATTCTTCGTTCTCGAAATATTTAAGGGGAAGCGATACCGAGTTTCAAATAAACACTATACTTTATTAAATGAATATTACTGAAGTTTTATCCCAACACCAAACCGTTATTTTTAACTCCTCGACACGAGTTTCAATAACCAAGGGATCATCTTCAAGAGGAAGATTAAACTGTTTAATCTTTCTCTAGAAACTTGTATTTGCAATTTTATTTACGGCTCGAATAATCTTACAGACTAATAACAGATTTCTACACAGATTTCTACACATCTACTGCACATGTTGAAGGAGGGGCTTCTCACCGGCCATGACTCAGTCTGCCAGCTGTAACTGAGGGCTTTTTCTTCCAGATTGGGTCTGAAAGTTAATTCTTTACATGATTTATACATCTTTGTGAAAAGTAAATTTTGAAATTAATTGCTTTCTTCCTTTCTTTAAAATATTCACACATTTTCTGTATGAAGATGGAGAAGTTGAAAGCCAAAAACTTTCATAAAAATTAATCTCTCCATCTCTCCTAAAATATACCCCTTTCAATTTAAATAATATTCCTACGGCTGAGATTAAATCAAATAAGCGAATTAATGTCATTACCTACCGTCATCGATGGGATGAGTAGATTTAACTCATTTGTGACATAAAGTCATAATTTTATGAATGAATTGAGTGCTTTATCTCATAATGTTATCCAGATTGGTGCTGCAAAAGCAATTCTGAAACATCAGATATCCACCACTGAGGATGACAATGTTCCATGTAAGTGAAATTTTACCTCTCTCATATACGATATTGTGTAGCAATCCTGTGAATGATATCTGATTCAATTCCATAACGAATGTTTAGAGTAAAAACTGAATAGGAGAAAGTGTTTTTTTTTGTATAATTTAATGTTCATATAAAAGTAGTTGTTTTGAAAGTATTTTTCTTTTGTGTAATTCAACGTTTACATGAAAGTAATTGTTTCGAAAGAGCTTTTTCTGAAAGTTACTTCTTTGCATGGTCCACACATCTTTGTAAAAAGTTTATTTCAAAATCAATTGCTTTCTTCCTTCCTTTAGAAAATTTCCAGATTTTTTGAAAAAAATAGAAAAGTAGATAGAAACATTTGTCAAATTAAAGGGAAATTAATGACTTTTGTTCACTAATAATTTTTAGTTAAGTCTGATAAACTGAAAATGTTTCAAAATTAAATTGGATGGATATCTAATATATAATAGGTTTGCAAAAAAGCTCTTTGTCATTTGTTAAGCTTTCAGTATATTTATTTGCTTCATCAGGACATATAAAACAAATCATTTGAATAAAGTATTATATACTTTCAATATATGACTGTAGATCATTCTTTGTTATATATGTAAATCAAATACCAAGGCAGTATAAACTTTTGAACCATAAATAATAAAAAAAGATATTTATCAAAAAAATCTTTTTTTTATAGAATACAATAGTTTAAGATATTGACTTACCAATTCCATAACAACTCCAATTTCAGTATTGAGATATTTGAAACGATCATAAATCAAGAGTTCTTTTCTTGGTTGAGGTAGTTCATAAAACTCAATATGTGCATTTTTCTTAATTATTTTCCACATGTACCTCTTCAAATTTTTATTTATATCTAGTGGTCCATCCAATCCAGTTAATAATCTTTTCCATAATGCTGAAAAATTGATGTAACATAATTTCACCAGAAAACACCATCATTCCAACATTTTACATATGATAATGAATATTAGATTAATTTCTAAAAGCAACTTTGATAGTGTGGAAAATATACATAATCTTTTGATAATATCAAGTATGGATTATTGAGTAGCAGAAGCGTCTTGTTTGGATTTCAGGTTCATAATCAGCGAACAAACATAACTCCAAATTTTTATTAAAAAACTAGAGCAAGGCTGTTGAGAAGAATATCCACAAATATGAATTTTGTATTACTTTTCTCTACAAGTCAATATAAACAAAATATGCTGTAACTCACCTTCCAAGGTAATTCCATCCAAACCCTCTAAACATATTTCATCAATCACGTGAAAGTAAAAATCCTTTGTGATAAAGTTAAAGTAACCATTTCTAAGTTCGTCAACAAAAAATAAATCACGATGAGGATCTTCTTCTTTCAAATAAGCTTTATCTAAATTTTTAGAATATTCAACAGTAACTTTATTCTGGGCAATTTCATTGTCATCTGGGGTATTCCAACTAATATGAGTTTTAACATGATCCAAAGGAGGATTCTTATCATTCCCAATATAGTCTGCTGATAATTTGGGTATCTTTGATGGTGGTTCTTTGATATCACTCATTCCCCAATTCTTTCTTTTGCAATTGGGTGAAGTGGGGCCTTTTTCAGAGTCACTAATATTAAGTTTTTTTGGTCTTCTATTTTTTTCTTTTGTCGAAGATTTCTTCAATACATTGTGACTAGCATTTGAGTACTTCGTTTCTATTTGCTTTCCCATATTGAAAACGGTATTGACAATCAACTTCAGAAGTTATAATACTTTTTCTCAAAATCTAGACCCAAAATATGTTCGAAACAACAACACAAAAATTAAAAACAAACCAATGTGTTGCTTCTTCTCATTAGTGTTAGTAGATTTTTCTTCTTCTCAATCAGGTTTGTGTATTAGCTACTATGGATTCAGGCAATCTCTTCCGGATAATTTTTTGTTTTTTTTTTTATGGAGGGTACCCTCCATATAATAAAGGCGTAACCATTCTTATGTGAATCTCGCAAAATTTTCGAGAATAAAATAGCTTCCATGAATACCGCAAACGTTGAAATATTTGAACTTTATTGCGATTCGAATAAATTATTGAATAACAGAACTTATACGTTTTCAGCGTCTTCTTTTATTTTAATTTTAGATATGGATGACTGAAATACTTTCTTCCAACTTTTTTATTAATGTCTTCTCCTGAAACTATCTAAAGTTTCCGTAACAGGTAATAAACGGTTTAGTGTTCGCCAAATTTTAATGAATCATAAAATACAAGGATATTACTACAACCTCATCACGAAAATGAGGATATATGACCCTAACTACTTCAACTTTTTCTATGTAAATTGCACTCAGTTTGAATAGTTGTTATTAGTGACTCAGTAGTTTGATTGTACAGATCCCATGCTGAAAGGTAGAAACATGCTAAATAATTTCTACTGTTGTTTGTTGTTTAGGCTTGCTTGGCGTATATATTCAATATGTATTCTTCACTTGTGATGCACTGTTCGGAACCTTTGGTGTAGTGATAAATTTTACTTGAGCTCAATCCCAACACCAAACCATTATTTTCAACACTTCGACTCATGTTTCAATCACCAACTGATCGCATCTTCAAAAATGAGGATTGAAACACGTGTCAAGGTGTTAAAAATAAGGGTTCAGTGTTGGGATTGAACTCCAGTAATATTCATGTATCTTTCACTTTGAAAAAACACAAAATAACTTCCGATTTGAGAATTTTCAATTTCGAAACAAATTATATCGCACAGAATAAAACAAACATTCGCATAAAAATGTACCGTTCAAGGATAAACGCTCCATGCGATGGAAGTTTTGCGATACGTATCGAAACGTCTGAATTGTTCGTTAAATTGATAATCTTACCTTAAATGTATAGGATTTCTTCATTTCAGTCTGAATGGCCAATTTATGATAATTTTCGAAAATTCAAGTATAGAAAAGCCAAAACAATTTCTTCAACAATTATTTTTTCTTGGCAACTAATACAAATCAATATCAACATAAATCAGTAAATAAACCAAAACAGTAACATTCTTCCTTCAGTATTTGTTTTAGAGCCGAAAATAACAATTACTCAATTTTCGTGTCTTTCTTTCACATCTCATGCACAAAGTATTGAAACAGGTCTTTTTAAAATAATTATGTTGGCTAACTGAATGGCGACTATCCTAATCCGGTTGCCTTTATCAGAAAATAAATTCAAAATTCGACCTTTCAGACAATGAGTTCTTGGACCATTGGGGTCAACTATAAGAACAACATCGTTCTTTCGAATACATGACGGTTCTTCTTGACATTTGCTTCGTTTTGTCAGATATGTGAGGTATTCATGTGTCCACCTCTTCCAAAACATATCTGCTAGTTTATGGTCTGTTTTCCATTTTGAAAATGAATTGAATTTTTTCTCCAGGTCAGCGCACGACATCACAGCGTAAGACTGTCCGACTAGAAAATGATTTGGTGTGAGTGGTTCAGGGTCGCAAGAGTCTAGAAAAATATGTAAGTAAGAGCGATTCAAGAATAGAATCCTTGAACGACATAGTCGAAAACAAGGAGTTGGAGATTACCCTGTATTTTTTTTTCAAGAACACAGTACCACTGAGAATTTTGTTCGGGAGAGAGACATAACAAGACATTTTATAATTTGCTGAGGTTTCGCCAGAGGTTAATTACAAAATAACAAACCCCATTACAGACGAAAACATAAAAATAAATTTCTTACTACAACTCAAGTAATGTATCTGAAAACATTTTATTAACGGTACACTACATTTTACAAATATTGACAAGGGCTGTAAGCTGCAATCCAACACTCCGGATACTTATAAAAACTGTATGTCAGTCGGCTCCCCAGCTGTATAGGCAATAAGGCAAGTATCTTATTTTGAGGATGACAGTGTTCTATGAAATGGAAATTTTGCCTATTCCATTTACTATATTGTGTAGCAACCCTGTGAATGTTATCTAATTCATTTCCATATGGATGTTTGGAGTTACTTCTTTGCATCATTTACACATCTTTGTATAGAGTTAATTTTTTTGAAATTGATTGCTTCCTGAAAAGATACCCCTTTCAATTTAGAAAAAGTATTTTAAAATGTGTTCTGCCAGAGGCTTAACCCATACTGTTACTTATTTCTTCTTCAAATATTCTTGATATTCCCAAAACAAGCACGTTTCCCAAACACTAGAACTGCAATATTCTTCTCAATACGCGTTTCACAAAGCAAGTTAGCGTCTAAAGGAGATGAAGAAAACTAATTCCTTATTCTAATATTGGTTTATATTTATAGCTACCAAGGTACACTTTAACTTTCTGATTCACATCTTGATTTCATGTACCTAACTCCCCAATTGCAATCATTCTGTTAAAATCAGCAAGAACTTTCACGACAAAATTTGCCGCAAATTCCAATCCGACATCATTAATGTGTGTCATTAAGTGATAGTGTACCCTGTTAGATATAAATAGAGACCAGTTTTAGAGTTGGGTATAGTGCGTAAGGGCCGCTATAAATTCTCCAAGAAGTGTACCGAATAGGTATATATTACGGGATCTAGACGTGAACATACATTATTTAGATGCATATATGAGACAACACGCAGAAGACGCGTTTGCAGGATTCGAGCGACGACAATCCAGCGCTAAACGATCTACACAATGCACTAAACAGGGATAACTCCAGATTCCGAGAAAGAGAGACAAGCATAGAAAGCCAACAAAGCAGAACCAACGACTACCTCCGAGAGTCGCTGTCAGGCAGTATAAAAAAATTTGTAAGAGATGACAAACACTTTCGTTTCAGGTTCAATAAGAAACACTCGACCGCGATCTCTTTTTTAAAACAATATCCTCCGGTTAGTCAAGATAAAACAATACATTAGATCAGAAAGTGAAAACGCCTAGAAGCTGACTTTCGACCAAAGAAGGTCACATGTCAATCTTGCTGAAGGGCCTATCAGTAAGTTGAGGCCGCTCCTCCAGAGTGGTGGTGGATGGACGAGATGAGATGTTTTGCACACAATAATTGTGTAGAGATCTCAACTCAGGGCACTCAACCCGGAAGGGGGTGAGGGGAATTGGGAATTAATTTTTTTATCTACTAATGACGTCAACTTGGCATGTCAAACGTGCACCGAGAAGAGTATTGCAGTTCTGATGTTTTGGAAAAGTGTTTGTTTTGGATTTAATCTACGCCAGGGGTGCCAGTTTCACCTTTCATCCTGATGTACATAACTGAAAATGTCAACTTGTAATGATGTCATTATTTGATTGTAAGATAAAATATGAAAAGTTGTGATGAGTGAATCATTCATTTCATCATCATTGACATTCACTTAGCAGGATTCCGTTTTTTAGGTATGTGGATATGGCACTGTTGTTTTTAGGTATTGAGTGATGATAAGGTGCTTGATTCCAGAAAAATTATATACATACTCAACTTGCATCTTTATTCATATAAACCACAATCTCAACCAGCTCTAGTTTCTTTATTCGATAGTTTTATGTACCCCATCAGAGTACTCGAATAGGGTATGATATATTTCAAATAATTGCTACATTGAAATCTTTCTTAAAAACAATAAATGATTTTATTCAAATATTATTTATGGAGTTATAATGCTGAAACTTCGAAGTCCCCAAACTGAATAATCAAGAATATCTGAAGAAGAGATAAGTAACAGTATGGGTTAAGCCTCTGGCAGAACAAATAAATTTCTGAGTCAATATGAATGAAAGTGTTCACCTTGAGAAAAAATAATAAATTAACACTTTGGCTTCTTCTTGAATTCTCAAAATTTTTCATTCAACAAAAAGCCGTATGAACTTCAACCAGTGGTAGTTTTTAAACTTGTCATATGGCTGAATCTCTAAATACTTAAACTAGGAATATGTGTAAGACTGTCAACTGGGATACATCATTAATAAAAATAGAACTGGAGCCTCTTGCGTAGAATAAATCTTAAAGTACAAATTGGTTGGTGAAATACGCATCAATAGAAGTGTTGTAGTTCTGGTGTTTGGAAGCAGTGTTTGTTTTAAGATACAGAGCGCTTTTCTGTATTCAAATGAAGTAAATTTGTAAACAAATGGAAATATTAGTGACGTTTGTCAGGAGGGCTCCACTAGCTATTAGCCACTCAACCAGGATAATTAGAAGATGAATCGAAAATTTGATGGTTATGTTCGTGTTGAGGTTGAAGTCTATCGAAATTTAAACGAAATGGCTAAGTATATAGCACAACTCATAATTGCTGGATCGCAGGTAGTTGGGAGAGCTTTTGCACGAGCTATTAAACAGGAAATTGAAGCCTCACAGCAAGCTGCTCAGAGGTTGGGCAATACTAAAACTAGAAGTGAGAGAATTGCAAATCAAAAATTGGGACTATCACTGGAAGAAGCTAAACAAATTCTGAATGTAAAAAATCTTTCTAAAGAAGAAATTGAAGAGAGATATCATAGTTTATTCAAAGCTAATGAAAAAACATCCTTATATCTTCAATCAAAAATTGTTAGAGCTAAAGAAAGATTGGATCATGAATTAGTGACTTCAGAATCAAGCAAAAGTGAAAAATTAAGAGATGAAGAAACTGTTGGTAAAACATGAATCGCGTATTATTGCTGTATTGATTTTGAATCGGCCTGTTTTATTTTAATTAGTATGTTTCAACTGAATATACTTAGGTAATAAAAACTATAAACTTGTTGAAAATTATTTTAT
>WOGO01007028.1:0-11385 GCA_015342085.1 Leptinotarsa defecta | reverse complement strand
TAAATTTATTTTCCCACTGTTATTCTTTATTAATAAATTAGTTTTACTTTTAGCAAGTAAGTTAGATGTAATTATTTGTTGTATTCATATAATTCATTGTGAAATCTCTTAAACTTAATTGGGTATTACCCGTTAATGAATAAATAATAAATAATAATAAATATAAATTTGAGTCTACACATGGGAACCTAGTAAACGGTAAGAGATAGAGAGTCAGTAAAATTGTGTTGAAACTACTAATGAACGGCACCAAAAAACCAACCCTAGCTTTTGCTGTTACTTCTGCATTTCCAGAGATTCTGAAAATCTTTTCATATTTCCTTTCAATGGGTTATCAACATATGGCTAAAGAATTCCTATACTGGATGTCGCCCAACTTGTGTCACCCCAAACGTTTCAATTTTGAATACAGGCCTCTGTTGTTGTTGCTTTTTATATTGAATGGATTCGATATTTCGGAAAGTTTCAGTAATCTGATAGTCATATGGTATGTATTACATCTCTGATAATCATTTAAATCATTCCCTTCATACTAATGATTATATATCTTCATTGTCCAACAGAAAACTCAAATTGAGGATGATATACATTCAAAGAAATACATATGACATGAATCAGTTGTACAGAATAGCTAACAAAAGATATAGAATATGATAAATATAACATGAAATATGGAATAATGAAAAGAGAAAATTTATTCAGCTAGCTATAAATCAATGCATTTTTATTGAAAGTGCATTGCGTTGGGAAGTGAAGTAAAAGAACAGATGAACAATGCTAATGAAAACTTCCTCAACGAAAGTGAACGCAAAATTGACGAAGACGAAGAAGAATTTTTTGCAGAACAGATGTTATGAAGGATGAAACTGAAACTTACACCAAACCGCAGGAAATTTTAGATGCATTTCCAACAATAGATACAGCAATACCAACAATATATTTCGATCAGGTGAATGAAGTAGATATTATTGAAGCTACGAGTAAATTGAATAATAAACTTATTGTCGGTCCTGACTATATATATCGAGCTTCGTAGTTAAATAGTGTATTTACCCTTTACTGAGTCCCCCATTTCATGTATTACATCTTTATTCGAAAACTTTTGAGTTCCCCGACCTCTGGAAGCACGATTAAGCCCAATTTTCAGGAGGGGGATACTACATCAATAAAAAACTATAGTAGAGTACTCCAAATCATTAAGATGAATAAACCTCTGAAGGATCCAGCCACTCGTGCTGGCGAAACGCTAGGATGCAGTTCCAAACTACGACGGCCTTCAAACTCGAATTCCTCCAAATTTTTTTAATAATAATATACTCCAATATTTACAGTCCTATCCGAAATATCATAAAATATTATCAGCATGGATTTATGAAAAACACGTCGTGCATAACCAATCTTACATGTCTTTCATAATGTATCATCTCTGAAGCTTTGGATAGGAAATTGCAGGTTGACGTCATTTATACGGACATGCAAAAAGCTTTCGATCAAATAAATTTCTTCATTTTTCTCGAGCGTCTATCAGAATTTGGTTTTTCAGCACGGTTGAAAAATCTCATTTCAAATAACCTACATGATAAAAAACAGTATGTAGAGTATGAAGTCTTTGAATATGCTTCATATACTCCCAGTTTCGAAATGCCCCAAGGTTCAAATTTAAAACCTCTTCTGTTCTTTACTTACATTAATAATTCATCGCGATATTCAGTAGAAGGCGGGTTGTCTGTTCTTGTTCAGTTTTCACTGCCTGAACCACTATGCCTGCTGTTTTCGCGAGTGCATTGGCTTAGGATGTGGGGGTTGAGCAAACCGTCAATCGGATGCCTGCTTCCACGTAGCCCCGCTGGCACGGGCATGGCAGAATCACTTGTAGTTCTGTTATTCACTAACTGAATGGCATCCCAACGATGGCTTAATCCTAAGGTGTGTGTATCCATGCCAAGAGGATGAATGACACTGAGCCTATCAGCTATTTCTACGGAACCTTCGAGATACCGGGCGCCCTCTCGTCGTAGCATCGCCTTGTCACGGTAATGTGGAGCTCTGCCTTCTTTCTCTGGCTACTCGTGGGACTTTCATGGATAGAGTGAACTTAAAGATTCTTTCTGACACTGAATCTACAGAGGAGATGGATGTCGAGTTTACGACTCCAACTGACCTCCTTGTAAATTTAGATAAGGAGCCAGTCTACAGAGGAGATGGATGTCGAATTTACAACTCCAACTGACCTCCCTTCAAATTTAGATCAGGAGTGAGAGCCTTCTCAACTCTCCAATTTCTGATCCAATAACTGAACCAAAAAAAAAGTTTTGATGGTGCAGCCAGGAAACGACTGAGTCGTCTCTGCAAGAGCAGGGTACCTCATAAAATCGCCTTGCACCAAATTCTTGAGCGGCGTACGCAGAATCTGTCTCAGGTGGAGAAACAATCCCCCCATGAACAGGTTAGCAAACGTTTGCGCCCAAGTGATGATTCACCAAAACCAGAGGGGAAAAAGCCCTGCACGGTTGAATTTGAGGCAACGTCAGGTGTAGCTGACGTGCAAAAACATTCATATGGAAAAGTTGTCGCGGGTGTCAAGGTGGGAATCTTGCACCTTGACTATCCGACTACCTCATTAACGATGAAACAGCAGCGCTTATACTTTGTGCCTGCCCCGCTGGCACGCCAGAGCCGTACTCTCGCCATCTGAGCTGAAAGACCACTCACCATACAAAATAATCGGCTTCGTCAAGAAGCTGGGTTTATTTGGTCGACTGTGAATAGGTGTGAGCCACAATAAATCCTTGCGAATTGCGGTGGAGAGTCGAATAGACCCACTCACTTTTAACCTAACCTAACATAACCTATTCAGTAGAATCAATTCAGTCAATTATTCTGATCCAAACTTCTACCATCAGTATGAAAAGCAACAAATTTCAAAAATATTCTATGAATATTTTCAGGTGTACTATTGTGTGTATTATATTATTGATTCCATACAATATCCATGGTATAATCCAACAATACTATAATGAAGAGATTTCAGAACTAGCATTTTTGAAAAATGCTTTACAATTTCTGGTTATGAATTTCAAATCACGTGTAGCGTCTGATGCAATATTTTATGAATATGAAAGAGAAAATTAGGCTAAGTATCAAACGTCATGCCGAAATCTTTTATTTTTTTACATTTTTCCGAACTTGTATTGTCTATTTCCGTTTTGAAAAACGAAAAAATTATTTCTCGAAACGTTTACCGCTGAAGAAAGTTGAGTATAGATATTTACTTTTTTCATTTGATTTTTCAATGTGTAGGCGAAAAAAATCTGATTATTATTCGCATAATATCCAAAAACCCTCTAACCAAATTTAAGTAAACTAACAAAATTCTCGAACACTGATTATTCATGTTAGATTTCATCAATCATCCTATCTATAATAAGCTAATTACTAATCCAAATGTCACTTCGAATTAATTAATGCCCAAACGCAACGTGACAGTATGAAATTCAATCAAGAAACTGAACAAAAATGTGCTTCATTGATTATACACGACGCATTCGCGATATTATTCAATACCAACGCACCAACCTTGTACTATAGCCCTTGTTTTGAATTAAATTTGTAATAATCACAGATACTCGTACCAGGTCATTGCAATTTGTAATTCATCGAGACAATAGTGCTCACATTGTAAGCAAATTAGTAAACTCGGTATATAAACAGTGTGGATTCGCGATACAGTCAGTAAAACAGAAGACGTCGCAGAAAATGTTGGCCTACGCGTGTGTTAGTTTTTTGATAGTTGCAGTTTCCTGCGAAACATTGATTCAAACTCAAAATCAAGTGCCGAGGTTGTTAGTGACACCAAACCAGCTAGCATCTGGTGCTCTCTTGAGGTTGCAGCAAAATCTTTATACTCAACCAGGCGGGATTCTCTACAACCCAAATCAACCTGAGACTCTGGACCTTAGAAGTAACTTTCAAGGAATTCCAAGCCGTCCTGGAACCACTTTGAAGTTACAAAATCTGCCTGGGCAGCCCAGAAGTTTTCTTTACGACTCCATTGAAACTGTGCCCCGATTTACTCAAGGTGCAGTTGAATTTCCAGCCTACCCAAATGGTATTGTTCAAAAATTAGAAGACCGAGATTCACTCGATGAAAATTCCAAAATCGCAAATCAGAAACCACTGGAGAATCAGAGTATTGCAGCACAACTAGCACCCAATTCGTTTCCACCTAGAACTCTGTTAAGACTACAACAAATACCATCTGCTCAACCTGGAGTTGTAGTATCATTTCCTAGCCGATCAGAAACCGAAGAAGATACCTCCAAAAGGCAAGATGGAACCAACATATCATCCAAAAATGATAGTAAAAATGAGTCGAACATTAGAAAGACAGAATTGGTTAAACCAAGTCAAGTACCTTTGGGAAAATTGATCAGGCTTCAGCAAAATCCACTCGAACCAGCTGGTGTATTCCTCTATAATCCAACTAAATCAGTAACTCCTAACAACAGAGACGTAGAAGCCGGCAAGGAAGAAAGAGAAACTCCAACGACGATGAAGGGTCTAGACGCAAAGGAAGCCAAAGAAGAAGTAACTGATAAAAGCCCTACCAGTCAGAAATTAACGGAGGACAATAAAAAAAACGGAGAATACTATATTTATCATCCAAGTGGTCTTCTTCAGAAAGTTACCTACTCAACCAAAGATGACGTTGCAAATATGGCTTTCATGGCCAGTCTCAAATATAAAAATGTAGAACCAATCAAAGAACCTATTTATACTTATGATCCTAAAACTTTTGTGTTCAGAAGAGTTTGAATGTAAATGAAATGCCTGCTGAATTGTGATATTTTTGTTACTTTCATCAAAAAATTATTCGTTTTCGATGTGAATGGTAAAGAAATAAATTTTTATGTATCATCCATACAATTTATTGAACACCGATATATTCTTATTCAATAGGATGACGTGCTAGACGAAAATATTATTGCTGTCAGTATATTTTAGGTAGTTGGTATGTTCGTTATATCTTATACTGACGAAAACAATCATCAGCAATCATGACGTTAACATAAGAAAAACATTCAATAGCGAAAGCGAAATAAATTTGGTCATCAAACACTTGATAAAAAGTGTTTTGCGACAAATATAGTTTACTTCAGAAATCTAACCCAACTTTTGTAATGAAACAGAATATCACTTCATTTATTTGTTTCAGCCTATCAATAATTATTTTTCAATTCTATGATGAATTCATTTACTGAACACCGGATCAAAGGTATCTTGCGATAAAAGTAATTCACTTCAACCATACTTTCGAACGGCACAGGTCAGAATTTTTTTCGAGAATATTCCAAGTGATAGGTTTATAGTTATTTTTCGAACTCACAACGCATATGAAACACTCAGCAATGTCATCAAAAACGTTCAGTCTGTATATTGTGTGTAGATTTTTCATCCACGATATGATAATGATTCATCCTCATAAGCAGAGTTGAAATTTTATAAGTCGCCATTTTGGAATATAGGTTTCACAACAAAAATTTCGATTGCTCTAAAAAGAAACTTTTGGAAATGTAAAATCGTTTCATTTAAAGAAGTCTATGCATGTCCATATTTTTGGAACTGATTATTTCTCTTCTTCACGTCAAACACTGAGTTCATTTAAATATATAAATTTTCAGAAAACCTCAAAAATATCCTCAATGCCAATGAATTAAACAGCTATATACTGTCTTTTAGATCCAATTTCAAGAAAAAGGTGCATTTTTCAGCAAATAGTTTCATCATAATATACCTACTTTTGTTCTGCCGCAGACAGTAACGTATACAAAGACAGTAAATAATTTTCAGACAGCCCTCACAGCATAATTATTATCATTATTTGAATATTACAGTATATACCAACTGGTCAAAAAAATCACTGAGTTGTAAATTGTTGAATCAATGTCTTTATCCATAAACATGCTAACAAGTTTCTAGATTCAAGAAGGAATTCGAGAAAACTGATTGAAAGGAAAGTGGCGTAATGATAAAATTTCTCCAAAACCACTTACAGTTTTTTCTTTTCCAATATAGAAGTGTTGAATGTGTTTTGGCATAGTTTCATGTCATTCAACTGGTCCAGAGACCAAACACTGACCATTTGAAAAAATAGATCACATCAAAATCGAATTTTAAATTTTTTCAATTGTTATTAATATATTTGCTTTTTCTCCGTGTTATTCACGGAAACTCACGAATAGTTTTCAATAATTAGAAACCCATTGCCAAAACAATGATATTTTTTTTCACTTCACCTACACATTGAATTCTCATCTCGGTCCATTTACCAGTTACTCGAGCAATACTATTTGTTATTCTCTTTTATTCTCTCTATAAATGTGTATGTTCCTGAAGAATCATTATTGTTTTCATAATCATTATTATTTTCATCATATTTTTCTAACCAAGGGTTGAGCTAGTCGGGCCTTGTCTCCAAAGCTTCAATACATTTTTGGGACGCGTCAGCATCATCAAAACATGAACACCCACTACACGGCAGAGAAGGTGATTATTCGGTTTACGAATCATTATCATCATATTTTTTGCCAAAGGATGAGCTGGTCAAGCCTGTGTCCGGAGCTCCGACACCATCGAGAAGGCGCACCAGCATTATCAACCAATGACCACTCCTCACACCGTAGTGTAAGTGATCAAGCCGATATGATTTTGAGATTCGAGAGTATAGAGGGCAAGTTATTGTTATCCATATTTGCATTGATAAATGTTCATTTATAGAGACAGTTACTATAAGTGCACTTCTTTCTATACTAGATTTTGACACTGGTTCATTCGTGACACACTTTTCATCCTTCCATTAAAAGAAATCACTCCATTCAACTTTAATTTTTGAACATACCTTTCCTTCCGTCCATTATCAGAGTTTATATCTTCCATTACTGACTTTCTTTTCGGATACCGCTATTTTCTATCTGTATATTAGTCACGAGTACCACAAGATACTAAACACCAAAAGCAGTCCCTACTTTAGACAGTTGACCGGATCTCATTCATAAACTCAATCAAACTCAGCAATGAATTCTGAAAGTTATTTGTGACATAACGGGTTAGCTATTCTTGTTCATCTTTCTGAACCACTGTGCATGCTGTTTTTGGTGAGTGCATTGGTTTGGGATGTGGGGGTTGAGCAAAATGGCCATCGGATGCTTGCTTCCACATAGCCCCGCTGAATACGGGAATGACAGAATCACTTGTGGTTCTGTTGTTTCCTAATTGAATGACATCCCAACGATAGCTTAATCCTAAGGTGCGTGTATCCGTGCCGAAAGGATGAATGACGCTGAGTTTATCAGCTATCTCTACGGAACCGGGCGCCCTCTCGTCGTAGCATCGCCTTATCACGGTAATGCGGGGCTTTGCCGTGATTGACCTTCTTTTCCTAGCTACTCGTGAGACTTTTATAGACAGAGTAAACTTAAAAATTCTTTCTGACGCTGAGTTTACAGAGACAGTTGAACGGACAGTTGAACGGGCCTCATTCATAAACTCAATTGAACTCAGCAATGCATTCTAAGGGTTATTTGTGGCAAAGCTGAAACCCATCATCTGTGGACTATCATTTTGCTGTCAATAATATTTTTGACCTCATGAGTAAACGTTTACTTTATGTGCTCACTAAGCTTCCTAACTTCTTTTTGAAAAAATATTGAATATCTTTGAACGAACAAGATTCTGATATAATACTATCCAACCAAATATATATCTTATTGAAAATAAATGCCAACGGAGAATTTCACTACTCAATATTTATTGAAACAAAGACAAAATCAGTTCACCCTCTGGAAAGCAAAAGTGTTAGGGTCGTAAGTATAAACAGGGCCGGTTATCGGCTCTACATTCTCATATTTGAAGCTGGCAGTATAAGCCATGTTCCGTCTGTCATCGTTAGTGGTGTAAATTATCCTCTGCAGAAGCCCACTTGGGTGATAAATGAAATACACCCCCTGTTCCTCTGCAGGTTGAGTGAGTTTCTGATACTGCTTCTCCCCATCCAGAGAGTTGGCGCTCTCAGCTTCGGTGGTAACTTCAGTAGCAGTGTCGGTGGTAGCTTCAGTGGAGGCTTCAGTTGTGGTGGCCTGCTCCGTTGTAGTTACGTCAGCTTCAGGCGTAGTAGGCTCTTCAGATGAAGGTGGTCCGTACTCCTGAGAGGGTGGACCATATTCTTGACGTGGAGGACCATACTCTTGAGGTGGAGGACCATATTCTTGTGTTGGAGGTGCGAGATACTCCTGTGGTGGAGGTCCATAAGAAGCATGGGGCTCTGGCAATCGAAATTCAGGTCCTGCAGGCCTCCATCCAGATGGTGGATATGGGCCGCTCCCAAAACTGTTGTAAGACCATGACGGCAATTCTGCAGAAACGACAGCAACAGTAACAACAAAACTGATAACTTTGAACATCTCGATTGTGGTTCTCAACGGAAGAACTGGACAACTATAACACTCAGTGGTAGTGCACACAATATATACCCACTTGATTGTTTTCCTGTGAAGTAACAATGACCCAAAATTATTTGACAGGTTACCTGGATATTATTCATCTCAGGAATTACAACAAGGTTTTCTATTGTATGAATTTCAATGAAACATGAATCACATGAAAATTGATTCGGTATTGATAATTTGGTGGATGAGTTGAATATTAATTGATTTTGTGGTTGTGCATTACGTTCTCAAGATCGATACATATTACCCAGTACCCATTCAACTATTTTTTGATACCTAATATTTCAGCATATAATGACACTGAGTATAGCATTTGCTGTCATATGATGAATAAGTTTGTGGAAATACGCGAGTCTGTATTTTGATAAGTATTTTTGAAGGGTAAATAATATGATTTTTTGCTTTTGCATTTCCCAATATTCAATTTTTTCAATTTTCAATTTATTCAGATTGAAGTGTACAGATGAAGATACATATCCATGATTATTATAAAGTTTCTGTTGGATGAAGACACTGCACCTGAACATTGTTGTGCATGTCTGCTACCCTCCAGAAACTTTGTAATTGTACAGTAATGAAAGTGAAACTAATCAGTATATTATTCAATTGAAGTGAGAGTTAGACCTTTTTGAAGAATGAAATAATTTCAGGATTAGGAAATATCGAGAATACATCAACTAATTTATTATTTTGTTAATTTCATTTGGATTTTTCAGAATAAAATGTTTTGTTTGCTGTTTGTACTTATGAAGGTTTGTTATTATCTTCAGTTCATGAGGTAGAAGATTATACAGTTTCTACCCAAAAAAGAAAATGCTTCTTTTTGAGTGGCTCTTTTTGTACATTGGTATATAAACTGTAATTATTTACAACTTCCATGGGGCGATTGAAACGATTTAGGTTATGAAACATCCATTCTAAGCATTGATAGGCATACAAGCTTCTAATATCAAGTATCTGCGACTGCTCATAAAGTTGTGCAGTTGAATGAAGTTTTGGTTTTTTTAATACTATTTTCAGGATTTTGTTTTGCATTGGCTGGAGTTTTGTTAAATTATTGCGAAATGAACCTTCCCATGCTTTTATGCAAAACTGTAATATGGATTCAGCTAATGAATAGTAAATTACTCTTAGTGTCAGTCAAAGATACAACATGATTTTCTCACCTCAAGTTTCCGTCTATCATAACAACTAAATACTTGATAATATATTTCTAAATTTTCTGATACTTGCATGTTTAACGATTTTGGCAATTATTTTCATGTACATGAATATTTTCCTTTACTATCGGTTAATCACATGCATTCAGTTTTTTTACATTCTAGTTAAGTAGATTTTGGTCTAGCCATTTTTTAACTTGTTCTAATTCATTATTTGTATCATCAATAACCTCATCTCAAGTGTTTGCAGAAAAAATCAAAGAGGTATCGTCAGCATACGAGATAATATGGACTTTGGATAATATGGACTATGGAGTTTTTCATAAATTTAATACTATTTATATAAATAGGAAATAATATTGCACCTAGCACAGCTCTTTGTGGTTCCCCAATTAATATTCCTGAAGGATTACTACAATACTCTTCTAATTTCACTTTTTGAGATCTCTTGTATACATAATTCAGTAGAATATCGTTTATAGGTTCTCTGATTCCATAATTGTAAAGCTTTTCCAAAGGAATTTCATGAGATATAGTATCAAACGCCTTGGCCAAGTCAAGAAAGATAGCTAGACATTTATCTGATCTATTCGTTTTTTCCAGAAAGTCAAGAAATACTTTTTCTGTTTGAATTACTCAGAAACCCGTATTGCCTTTCAGTTATTACATTATTTTTATTCAAGAAAGTTATGCGTTATTTTTGGATGCTATGTTCAAAAAATTTTGCGAAGTTGTCAATCACAAAGATTGGTCAATAATTTTCAATAAGTTTCCGTTCACCAGATTTATGAACTGAAATGATATCTTGTAACAAAACCAGAAAGAGAGTTATTTACCAAACTCAAACACTTTTTCATGCAGCGGAGGTTTCATAAGGAAGTATCATCTTTCCCACCAACCGATTTCCAGGAGCCTTTTAAGTTCACTGGATACTCGTTAGGACAACAAGAGGATTGTCCAGAATTCTTGGGGTTCTTGTTCATCCTAATGTTATGTTTTTTTTGTAGCTCCATATCTCAATATCAATCAGTATATGGTATATACTACTATACTACAGAGAATGTTTTACTCTGAACATTGATGCTTATCACTAGATGATGTCGTTGTACAACTTTTGGCCAATATTTCTCTTGGAATTCAAATTGAATCAAAGTTTTGCCGTAAACGCTGAAACCATTAACCAGGCATTTGGCAAAGATAGTATTGACGAACGCAATGTTCGACTCTAGTTTGGTAAATTCATTCCAGAGAAATTAGTCTCGTATATAAGCCCCGAAGTGGTTGACCTACAGTAATCCAGGATAAGGATTAGAGGACCCTGGTAGAAACAGACCCATCACAAACGGTGTGTGGGATAGCAGAAGAACTGGACGTCAGCTTCCATGGGGTTTTTGATGGTTTCAAATGTATTGGAAAGGTCAGAAAGCTCGAAAAGTGGTTGCCCCCCGATTTGAACGATAGACAGGAATTGGCACGTTTTCAAGTATGTTCTTCTTTCGTGCTATCGGACGCATAGTCCATAATAGCCAGAAACTCAATTTCCATATTTTTTCTTGAAAAAAGGATGGGGTGTAGGTTATTACTGTATCTGTCTCTGTGGAGTAGGGAGGGAGAGTGTAAATCCACAGCACTTAGGCCACATGTGACCCATTGTACATCCTCCAGAGGAGTTGTCCTCCTAGGTCATCGTCCATCCTGTCCTTTCCAGGAAGGTGGACAGG
>WOGO01007027.1:0-11385 GCA_015342085.1 Leptinotarsa defecta | reverse complement strand
CCGTACATGGAACGCACAGTCGTTCTCACGATAATGAGAAAAAAAAATATGGAAAAAAATAATCAGACAAACACAATATCTCTTAATTATATGAACACAAAAAAAAATGGAGGTGAAGACGGAACAAATAAATAAAAAAAACTTGAAGCATTATTGTCATATCTGCAATAGTTTGAGAGTTATTATTATTTAAAAAACAAAAGAGCAGATGAAAAAGACAAGTTTCAAGGCATAATAATATTAAAAGCTACATAAAAAAAAGGAACCATTTTTTCTCTTAAAATCATAATTTCCATCAATACGTATACTCCAAAAAAAATTTGATATACTCATAAACAATGTATCTGTTTATAAGAATTTTTTAAACAATAACAGTAATAATATAAAAAAAATAAGTAGCTTTTAACCGTAAAGACATCGAAACAAGCAAGATTTAAGCGAAAACAAATTTTATTCACTTTTTTTAAATTTTTTATTTTCAATTGTCAATAAAAAATTGGAAAATCAAAATTTTTTGATTTTTGCAACGGCGATCTATTCATTAGCCTATTGAGAATAACTTCAATAAGTGAAAAAAATTCTAGGGTTGTAGTTTGTTGATTATCAGGGTTTTCATGTTCTTCAGTTTATAAAAAATTATTATTTAACAATTGCATAATTAATGGAAAAATTGGAATGAAAATTGTTCAACCGCGGATTATTATTCATTGATGTATTCAAAAACAACATGAATTTTTTCATTCCTTAATTTTTGTATTTAAGAAGTTTAAATTTTTTTTTTTTGTTACTGTGTCAGATTGACGCACCGCGCGCGAAAGCCAGACTACCCGTTTTTGGCTCTAGTTTCAGGGCTCTGTAAAAATTATAAATAATAGTGGTACAGCTCAGTGATTTGAAACTTTTTTTTGGAAATTTGATGATCTTTTTGGATATTTTCTCAAAATTCGAAAATTTTGAAAATTTTTCGGAATATTAAAAAAAAAACTCAATTTTTTTACTAATTTGTTTATAAATTTTGTAATTTTTTTCAGCGCCTTTTCGAATTTTTCTTTATAAACTTTTTACGTGACAATAGGTACTAATCGAATTACACCTTGATCATAATATTCGGACACTATATAAAAATTTTCATATTTTCAAGAAAAATGGTACATGGTACTAGACTGATTGTTGTTTTTTAAGAAATGTTACCCATTCAGGTGAATAGTATTGTGTCTATGATAATCCTCAAACTCTTGGAAGATATTAGGTTGTTTCAAAAGTTTTGTCCATTTTAATGTGTTTTTGTTGCTACATATCTCAGTGAACATGTATTATACTGTGTCGTGGTACATACTGATCAATACAGTACTCTATACATTAATACTGTTAATTTTTTATCCCAAATTTTAGTTTTTTTGACTCTTTTCAGCTTGATACTATATGATGTCGTTAAGAGATTTACGGCCGATTTTTGTCTACAAATTCAAATTAAACCAAAGCTCTACCACCTACCGAAATTTCGTTCCGGAGATGTTAGCCTTGAAATTTAGCCCCGAAGTGGTCGACCTACAGTAATCCAGGACGAGGATTTGAGAACCTCGGTGAAGACTGACCCATCACAAACGGTGCGTGGGATGGCGGATTAACTGGGCGTCAGGTTCCATGTAGTTTGAAACGTATTGAAAAATTCAAACAGCTGGATAGTGGATGCCCAACGATCTGAACAATTGACAAAAATTGTAGCGTTTCGAGGTTTGTTCTTGTTGCTTTTGCACAACCAAAACGATTCTTTTTTGGATCGGATCATCACGTGTGATGAAAAGTGGATCCTCTACGACAACACGAGATGTTCAGGACAGTGGTTGGACAGCGATGAGCCACCCAGGAACTTTCCACAGGCGAAAACATACCAAAAAAGACCATGATTACTGTATGGTGGTCAGCGGCTGGTGTGACTCAATATAACTTTCTGTAACCAGACCAAACCATCACAATGTTTTATTGTATGGAAATCGACAAAATGTATCAAAAATTGCGTCAGCAGTAGTGGGTCCTGGTCAACAGAAGAGGTCCGATCCTGCTTCACGACAACGCCCGTCCGCACAAATCACCGTCCAATATTTAATAAATTGAGCGTCGAAGTTCTGCCTCAACCACCATACTCCCCAGATCTCCCGCCAACTTTGATAACTTTCAAATCACTGTCCTAAAATTGAATGAATTGAGTATCGAAGTTCTGCTTCACCCACCATACTCCCCAGATGTCTCGCTAACTGACTACATTCTTTTCAAACACTTCGATGACTTTCTCACCAGTGAAACCTTCGCCAATCAGGACCAGGACTGATACTTCATTTCAACAAGCATGTACTGACAGTACTGACAGTACTTTTTTGAGAGTTGTCATTGAAAGGGGTGCGACAGCTGATTAACGGAAAAACAGAACAGATTAATTATATGAAGGACTGATCCTTTTCAATTAAAGGCTCAATTTTAATAGACAAGAGTTTAGGCTATGATATGTTAGAGAGAACAAGATATTATTTCGTGGAAAATATGTTTATTTCTTATTTAAAAAAAGTCAATCGTATGTTATTTGACAGGAATAACAAAATAGTATGTAAATATTCTGTGTCCAGGTAAATGAAACTCTGAACTGGGTAAATCAAGTAGACAACTTATGTTGTCATAATATATATGCAGTGAGAATTTTAAAAAAGGATATCGATCTTAACTCACTTTTGACTATTTATTAAAGAAATTTTTATGCAACGAATAATTTTAGAAAAGCCATTTGGGGTTCTTTAAATGACAAAAAAATCATCAGCTTCTTAACTTTATCTATAAAATGAAATGGATGTACTTGTGTAAAGTAATTTTTGAATAGAATAAAAAAATCAACACTACCTGCAAAATGGGGGAGGCAAGAATAAGCCAATTCAGGCAAAAAATTTACCTAGTTACAATGGATTGAACAAAAACGACATTTCTGAATATGTTGTGAAACGTACATATACAATGTTCTCCGACCACATGACACTTCACGAAAAGCGTCATAAACTGTGAAGAGGGGAGAATGAATGGTTATCCCAAGAACATGCTTGGCAGAAACAATTGTTATACAAACAGGTCAAAAACCGAGTATGGGACAGAAGTTGGGAGCTTCCAGGTTGAAGTGTATGGAATCTTGCAATGTGCAAGGAAAATTATATTTGAGGTTTCAAAACAATGAGCGGATCAATATTTTCACAGATGACCACGCTCCAGTTAATGAGGCACTAATGAACTCAAAAGTGACATTGAGACTGGTCTGGAAATACCTGGTGAAGAAATGAGAAAACTGTCATATGTGACGAATAAGCTGATGTGTGTGCTAGACACTGATCATTAACCTCATATATAGGACCTGAATCAGATGTGGGGGTATCAACATTTTTTGAACGAAACCAGATTGGGAAATAAATCTGTAAGAAACATAAAATGTTCTGAAAAAATATACTTGGGAACACTCACGGTAAGATCTTATGTGAAGAAAATGGCCAACTGCTAAGATAAGCATAGATCAATTGAAAAAATTAAGAGCTACTCACTGGACATTATCCACTGATAGGAGACCTGAAAAAAATATGGCTATATAACGGAGGCCTTAATTGCAGATAATGCAAAAAAGAGACAAATACACACATCTGGGCAATTTTGATGAGAAGTAAGGTGAAGGATTTCATCAGGATATTCGGACAATGGAAGAGCGTTATCAGTCCCATATGTGGGACTCACATATGGGACTGGAGATACACCTAAATACGTTAATTCAAGGAAATCTTATTAAAGATCATTTTATTGTGTTGAATTTTCTTGAACTTTTTGGTCAATATAGTAAAGCTCTCTATTTCAAGAAGTAAAGCTAATAGCAATCTCCCAGTATTTTTTTCATAGTCCGCATCATAGAAATACAAATTGACAGTCAAAAAATTAAGAAAATAAGAATTGTGTTGACCAGTGTTTTGGCAACATGGATTAAGAACCTGATTGAATTTTAACATCAGTAATTCAATTCTTCCTCCCCTGAAGACGCCAACTTTGTTAGTGAGACGCGCGTTCGAGGAGAATATTGCAGTTCTGGTAGTTGAGCTTGTTTTGGATCAGTTACTTGTTTTCGAATGTCTGGATAATTCCATCGTCTTACTTTTTTCCATGCACCATTTTCATCCAGTTCCATTTCTTAGTAGCTACCATCACTTTCTGAAGATTTTTCCTTTTTCAGTGAAATCACTGTACTAAACGGAAGAGCTGAGGAAACAGATGCTTCTTCTATGACTATCAGTTTAATACTACTATCTTATTCCAAACATATGTATATCAATGAAATAAGTTTCAATACAAGTATTCCCGGAAATTTAATGATGATAATAATAATAAATATGCTTTATTGCCTAAAGAGAAATTTTATAGACAAAGTTAAGGACAATGAAAATGTTTTGGATAATAAAATAAGACGTTGTCAGGAACAATACGTAATAACAAAGTATTTAGCAAAAAATATAATGAAGGCAAATGTGAAATGAATATATAAATAGTCTTACCATCAAATTAATATGTGAAAGATTGTCATATTCATTTAAAATCCTTTTATTTAGACTATAAAAAAGGAACACGTATAAAAGTTATGCTATTTTAAAAGAGCCTGTCTATAGATAAAAACATCATACATATAGGTACACATATTTTCTGACACAAAATTGAAAGTTATCATCATAAAACTCTTGTAAAATATAATAGGGTCTTTCACGAAGGAAATTTTCAGTTGCTTCTTTGAATTCTGCATTTTATTATACACTTCAAAATTATTTGGCATATGGCATATACATCCAAAGACCGTTATACAAAAGTGAATTCTCAATTTAGGTAGGCATAAATTTTAAGTTTGGAGTGTATTGTAGTTAGAGGAAAAAGGAACAAGTTCAGTTTTACGTTTACTCACCATATGTACACACTTCTTTTTTATGTTAGTCTCCTGAATCATGCATATGCATTCCTAACCTCTTGAATTGCTATGGTATACTACCTTTCCTATTTTAGTCTTCAGAGTCAAAACTTATACCCCTTTGATTGGGATCTCATGAGTTACACTTGAATTTCGATAAATCTTGCTATACAATTATATCCAGAACAAATTCAGATTATAAAACTGTCATCAATTCTAGAAGACTAGAAAACTAATCTATCTGGTTGGGATCTCATGAGTTACATTTGAATTTCGATAAATCTTGCTATACAATTATATCCAGAACAAATTCAGATTACAAAACGTGTTTTCTCAATTTCAATAATAATTTGATGGAATTTAAGAAAGAAGTAAAAATTTAAGGTTTATATCTAGATCAAAAATGATCTTGTAATTCACATATCAGTCGACTTTTATAAAATAGGAAATAGTATTCATTTTAAATATTCGAAAACAGTTTATTTTTCTTTAATTTATTTGAATCTTCAATACCTAACATCAATTTGGGCAACTGCTAATTCTTCTCATTTGAAACCTTCACAACGGTTACAAAATAAAATCATAAAATGTATATACAAGCCGAATAACAGAGAGAGGACCAGCAATTTGTATAAACCTAGAAAATTATTTGATATTAGGGGAATGTACCATTTTAAAATATATCATTAAAATACTCTTAGGTACCGGGTCCTTTTCGTTACTTGGAGCGTTAGTAAAAATATTGGAGAGAGTTCAACATTTTGCAAAACATTACAAAACAATACCAAGAATAAACAAAAAAAACCTACCTTTATTGGCTTCTTTTACGACCTGAAATGCAGCCTGAAGCAATTTTTTCTTTGTTTTTAAACCAAACAATAACCTACTTCTTTAAAATTATTTTCCAAACAGAAATGGTTTTTTTATGACGAAAACTAACTTTTTTTCAAAAACTGTATATCTCAGTTATTGTACAAATAGCTTCTGCCCAAGTCTCTCTTACTATCTTACTTATTGCTTTGCCGCATCAATAGTTGCTTAAGACAAACGAAATAATAAATCACTAAGTTAACACAAATTTACTCTGATCACCCTGCATATCTATTACTCCACGCTAATTAAAGAAACAAAAAGGATTCCCCCTGTACATGAATTCCGCTAAAACGATAAAATTACAAAAAAATACAAAGCAAAGCAAAACTGCTTTTTTGTATCACCCTGTACCTTAATTACACTACAGAACCGACTGTCTGGGTTCTAAAATAAGATAAAAAAATTATCTAATTCCCTGGTCACTTTTTCTACTTGGCCTTGTACTAAATCATTTAGCACAATAAAAACCAAAAAGCAAAATAGTTTATTCAAATTTACCCTGAACTTTTTTCTTAGCACAATGTCATGTATTTTGAAGTTATTTGCCAATGCTGCTGGGACACACACATGCTTCAAAAAAATTAACACTCCACAGTCACACTGAACACTTTCGCTTTCTAACTTCTCAGTATTTCAAAATGGTTTTAAAAAAATACTTTCAAACCCAAAGTGGTTTAACACAAACAACACTAGGACACTCACTTAATGTCATTTACAAATGTATAGTCAACTTATTTAACGCACTCTGTATGCGCTACGCAATTTATTTTTGTTTTCTAAATTTCATCTTTCTCTGCGAGGATGGTATTTTTCTCTTGTCCAGTTGAGAGTACGGTACGAACTGAGCTAATAAGGCGATATAAATTTGAGTATTAGTCTGAAGCTCAGGTTGAAGTTTTTGTGTTGTATTGGGTGTGTAGTAGTGAAATAAAGTTGGGTTTAATTGTACAGTGTGGTGAATTGTCGAATGCACGGGGAAAACGTAACATTTGGTGTCGAAAGTGAAATAATGAACTAAACATTTTCCGTTTCATGGTGAAAACAGAAAACACTGATTACGACAAGATAAAAATAACTCAAGAAAAGCTCGGTGCTTTGAAGCAAGCCTGGCGGAAAATGAAGAACGAAGGAGGGAGGAAGAACGATTACGGCGAAATGAAGATCGTGAATTGCTACTGAATATTCAGGGAAAACAGGAAAAAGACAGGGATATGCTGGTAAATATTCAGAAGAAACAAGATACAGTCAAGTGTACCATCATTTATTTGAATAATCGAAATCTTCTCAGTTGAGTAAAGGGGTGTTAAGAAATTCATTCAGAAATAATTTGGAAAAGTATTTCAGGAAACAAGAGGAGATGAAAAAGTAGTGATTGAAGGAGTTGAAATAAAATTTTAAAAGGAGTTTGAAGGAGTCGGAAGAGATTTTGAAGAGGTTCTCCTTGAATTTCAGAAAGAATTACCGTAGCCGAAGAGGATAGCTGTGGAAAAATGCAAATCGGAAACAAAATCTCTCCTTTCTGGCAATATATTCTTCATGGTCAATTTATCGCAGACAATTTGAGGCCGCTGTAGAAAATAATGTGTGGAAAAATGTGGAGAAGGCAACAGTTCTTGCACTGTCACTACGAGAAGAAGCCTCCGAAATTCTGCAAAATATTTCAGTGAATAAGCAGAAAAATTATGCAGCAGTCGTATCAGTTTTGAAGGTCGGATATGGTAGCGAGCACCTTCAACAAGTGTACCAAGTTCAACTGAAGGTGATATTTCAAGCACCATCTGAGAGTCTGTAGGAGTTTGAAGCTGAAGTCGAAAGGTTGGTAAGACTGAACTATCCAGAAGCACTCGATAACTTCACCCACTAGATTAGTGTCCATGGAGCTGCAGCATTCGCTAAGGATGGCGAGTCATAAAAAACTAAATGAAGCTATCATTCAAGCCATAGAATTTGATGCTACCAAAAAAGCTTCGCGTCAACAACGAAAAGTACTGAATATTACTAGAGTTTTTTCCCAATATTAGTGGAATTTTTTCCCAACACCAAATTGTTATTTTTAACACCACGACATCTTGAAGATGATCACTTGGTGATCGAAACATGTGTCAAAGTGTTAAAAATAACGGTTTGGAGTTGGGAAAAAACTCCAGTAATATCCATTATTACACCAAAGGTTCCAAACAGAGCATAACAAAACGAAAAGTACTATTGAGGGTCATCAACGAAAAGGAAGATAAAAGAACTGATCAATTCTTAGCAGGTCTACAGGAAATTCTTAAGAAATATTTAACGAATGGAACTGCACCTAGGGCAAGAGGGCGACCTAAATGGTATAACTGCTGCAGAGAGGGATATTTAAGGCGAGACTCGATCACGTTCAGAAACCGAGGTGAGAAGGACTGGCGCTCAGGATCACCCGAACGAGAGTTTTGGGGTTCGGAAAACTAAATTTAGCTAGTGTTAGGAGGGGAGGGTACATTGGCTGCTGCATCCGATGCCCCCAGGTATTCAATTTCCACGTTAAGACGCCAAAGTAACAGCTGAGTGATCGATTGATTTCTGAATGATCACCAGTGCCTCTTCACAGTCGTTACTGAAGCAACAAGGTGAGTAATAATAGCCGACATTCCCAAGACAAGTAGTTTGAAGAAATTATCAGTAGTACCTATCTTGAAAAAAGCCACTGGAGATAGACTGGCGGTTCATGGAGAAGCTGAAGTGAAAGTTAGTGGTGAACATCTTCGACAATCAGACCATTCCTGTAAGAATAATCAATAATAATAACAGAGTGACTCACAAGCAAGGGCAATTGTTTGTGAAAATTGATACAATCGAGAAAGAAGTGCCTCTGCAGCGAAGGAACTCATTGTCTCCTTCAGGGAGACGTGGAGCATCTGTCTGAAGAAGAACTATGCAAAGCCACCCCGATTCGTAGAGGAAGAGAACGATATATTTGTGAAGGGCAAAATAATTGGCCGAACGGATTAAGTTCAACATTGAATCAATATTAGTGATGCCAAGCCCATACTGAGACGACTTCTCTTCGCAAAGCAAAACGAAACTTCATCCATCATTAAGGATATGTTGGAGGAAGGATTAACGGAAGAATCAAGCAGTCATTGGTCGTCACCTGTGGTGTTGGTGACCAAGAAAGATGGATCGACGAGATTCTGCGTAGACTACAGGAGGCTTAATTATGTCACCAGGAAGGATAGTTACCCTCTCCCCAGAATAGATAACACCCTGAACATCTCCGCTGAATGCATATGTTTCTTAGTGTTAGATCTATAATGGGAATATTGGTCGGTGGCCGTTCGCCCCGAGGTAAAAAAAAAGACTGCTTTTTCCACTGAAAATGAATTATATCAGTTCAAGTTTATGCTGTTTGGATTATGCAAGGCACTCGTAATGTTTGGACGCCTGATGGAGTTGGTGCTGAGAGATCTTACCTGGAAAACATGCCTGGTGTATCTTGATGACATTAAAATGACCAGAAAAAGTTTTGACGAATATCTGTCAAACTTGAGGAGTGTTTTCACGAGGCTGCGGAATACTCATTTGCAAATAAATTGCAAGAAGTTCTGCCACTTTCAGGAAAAGTTGAATTTATTGGGACATGTCGTGTCCTCAAAAGGTGTTGACCACATCCAGAGAAAATCAAGGGAGTACAAGAATGGTCACCTAAGAGCAAGCACGCCGTAAGAAGTTTCCTTGTCTATTACCGGCGTTCCGTGAAGGACTTTGGAAAAATTGTCAGACCGCTGCATAGCTTGACTTTAAGGAAAACCCCCCTTCGTTTGGTCCTCACAGACTACCAGCAAGTATTTACTGTCCTGAAGAGACATTTGACCAGTGTTTATACTCGATACGGATACATCCCAACATGGAATAGGAGTCATTAGCTCTCTCAGTAAGTCCCTGAAAACATCCGAAAGGAATTATTGCGTCACCAGGAAAAATCACCTTATAGCGTTTGAAGCGGTGAATCACTATCACTCCTTTTCATATCACTCTAAATTCTTGATCACGTCTGACCACTCAGCATTTTGGTGGCTCGTTAACTTCAAAACCTCAGGAAGCCAGGTGGCTCAATAAGTTACAAACTTACGATTTTAAAATTCAATATCAGAAAGGAAAGAACCACGGAAACGCAGATAGCATCTCAAGAAAATCATGCCTGACATCTGAATGCAAATTTTTCAACGCCAGGAGAACAAGGATATCCAGTTCCAGTAGAAGAACATTCCGCCAGACGTGACAAGGTAGCGAGCAGTGACCCCTTTATGGACAGCTCTGATAGGGCGATAAGCTCCCCTACCTCCCGCTGCTTCTGGTTCCCTCTGACACGGAGGGTAGCAACCTTAAGGGTTCCTTGTCCAGGGATATGGATAGAAGATGTGAGGAGTCACCCGGCCGTGGTGTGGTACGGTTATTAATAGCTTTCGAGTGTGACACTACCTTCATGACGAGGCAAGATATCACCGTGTCGCAAAAGGAAGATCCGGTCTTGAAAACTGTACGAGAATAGATTGACAAAGGAGTGGGGCTGGTATGGCAAGAAATTTCTAAGCACGACAAGTAGCCTTACCCAACCAAGAGGCCAACACTATGGCAGAAACTCTGTTACAAAACGTAATTGCCAGGCTCGGAGTACCTCGGGAGTTACGCTTGGGTCAGAGCCGCAACTTTGAATAGAATTTATGGAAGTGAATAATAACTTTGTTGGGAATAAAGAAGATAAGATTAACCGCTTTCCACCCACAGTCCGAAGGAATGGTCGAGAGGCATAATCGCATCATTATTAACTCTCGATGTTTGTCTCCGAAAACTAAAGATACTGGAATAAATTGGTTCCTCTATTTATGTTGGCATACCGAAACTCCCATCATGATTCAATAGGTTACACACCATCCATGTTCGTAACCAGTCGAGAACTGAAGCTTTTGATAGACGTAATGTGCGGCACCCCATCCGATCATTCACATACTCTAAAGAGTATGTGAATGAGCTGAAGAAAAGACTGGAATTTGTCCACAAATTTGCCAGATCTAATTTATAGCTTTCCAGCGACAAGATGAAGATAAGATTTGACAAAAAGTCGATGCTGGTGAGCTTCAAGGAGGACGATGCATTGTGGCCTCTACCAAGCCCAAACGTCGGAAAGGTTTGTTTCACAAATTGCAGATATCATGGCAAGAACCTTACTTGATAATAATCAAAAAGATATTTTTTCATTTCACCTTGGACACCTTGGTTTAATTATTGTAATAACTCTGTTATATATAAGGTTAAAATAGGTTTTTTTCGTTAACCAGATGTCATATTTATACAAAAGAAAATTGTGTGAGCAGAGGATGAACTTGGCGCTAGATATAACTGAGTCAGAGTTAGTTTCCGGTTTGTTTGACAGTGGTCTGCATATTTTTATTCCTGATGATTCGTTTAGAACTGCGGGTGTGGGTCTCCGGATTTATTAAATCATCAAAGACATCAATCAGTAATAGTTAAAATGATGAAATATATACATTTTCATTCAGAATAGAGCAATA
>WOGO01007026.1:0-11385 GCA_015342085.1 Leptinotarsa defecta | reverse complement strand
TTTTTCGATCCAAAATGTCTTAAAATATCACAGATGGTGGTAAATCATTCAATTTGCTTCCCACCTGTCTTAAAAAATTATCACACGATGGAGATTTTTAATTTTATAGTTTCTCTGTAACTTTCAACGCATAAAAATATTACTTACTTTTCTTGCATGTTTGGTGGCTGCAGTAGCATATCTGCTAGTGACATGCTCTGAGGCAACAAATTGATACAGTCATTCAGAACATTTGCTTCAGGGAAGTGAACGTTATTCATAAATTGAATCAACTTATTATTCGACTGCGTGGTGGTATGCTTGTTCTCTGATTGCACCACCATATTTGGAACAGGTTGCACAGGAACTGACCTAGGTAACTGTAGCGGTTGCTGTATTGAAGAAACAGGCCGAGGTGGAACCACCATATTTGGGTTCACTATGGGTACGGCTCGATTGAAACCATTAGAAATTGGAGGAGGCATGAGATTGAATAAAAATGGTCGAGGTTGCTGGGCAAAGACGACTGGTGGATAAAACCGAATATCTTGCATTGGAAATTGAGGGACAACAGGCGGTCCTATCTGAGACACCATGTTCGAATTGGGTGGCACGATATCCTTGGGAATGTTGTTTTCTAGTCCGATGTGGTGGGAGACAATTCCCATTTCTTTGTACTTTCTTGGAATAAACTCAGGCGCCAATGGATTGAGAGTGTATATTTTTTTCAGTTCAATACCATCTAGTTGTAACTGAAAAGAAAAATGATTAATGAAAAATGAGTAGCATTTTCTATTTGACAATGTCACAACATATTGATCGATACATATAAGACATATTACAAAAACGCTTTGCTTTATTTTAAAATGCGCAGGAGGAATGAAGCCTCACACTAAGAGTTTTGAAACTGTTTAAAAAAGAACTTTTATTTATAAAATATCACAAGGAATCACTGAATCAGTATTCGAGAACTACCCTGTATAATATATGAAAATAATACAGGGTAAAATAGTTAACATTTGCATAAAGATATTTTTTTTAATTCTTACTGTTATGTGCAAGTATACTCAATGAATAGTGAGTAAAATAAATAAAATATTTTTGATATTCTTCCATATTTCCAAAATTTTATGAATTTATCTTTTGTTTGATTTTTAGTTGAATCAAAAACACAAAATGTTTTGCGAAAGCTTACCTTTAGTTGTGTCCAAGTGATTCCATATAAGCTGTTGTTATCTTTACAAATTTGTATGAACCTCTCCCAGACTTTACTGCATCTACCCAGGGAACAAAGAGCTATAGGATCTCCCACTACCGCTACCAAACTTTGTGCTCTAGTGATTGCTGTATTCAACAATTTAGAATTTGACAAAAACCCATAATCCACCTCCGCTCCCCCTGAATCATTACTGCATGTCTTCCTGGTCCTCACGGTGGATAGTATTATAGCCCGGAACTGTTTGCCTTGAACGTTCAATACCCTTTCCACACATACATTGTCTATCCTCCTCTTTCGAAGTTCTGAACGTATTCGGAAAACTTGATCCGAGTACGGTGTTACGACTCCTATAGATTGGTCATTGTAAGCTCCCCATTCACCTGGCCAGTTACGTTTGAGTTCTGCTACCCTCTCCACTACCTCATAAACTTCTGAATTGTTATAGAAAGCAGTGGAGTTTTTGTCCTGCACATCTTCACCTCTTGTCGTGAAGAATGTTAGAGGGTAGAATTTATAATGTTTAGGTTGTTTGCTGCTGGATATGAGTTTCTGATCATAAAAAGACTCTGAAGTAAATTGTATTATACTCTCATGAGCTCGATAATTTTCACAAAGCAATATTTTGCAAGGAAATTGAGAAGGGTAGTGATCATACAACCTTTCCAAAAGAGAAATGTGGAGGTTTCTTTCTTTGGCAAAAGAAGAAAATATATCTGGGCCCAACTGCATGTGATCTCCGGCTAGAACTACTCTAGTATTTTCGTGAGCCACAGCCAGAGGTGTAACTGTTTCACATTCTATTGCTTGTGCAGCCTCATCAAGTAGAATATGTGTGAAGTATCCTTGAGGTAAACCCATTGCAGATAAGTAAACGGATGTAGATAGGGTTACCACAATAATTTTATGTTTCATGATGTCCTCTATGGTTGGGATTTCGAAGGTTCTGACATTGCCATTGTTTCGGATTAAGCAGTACTGAAAGAAGAAAATTTGCTAGTATGAGAATATAATCTAAAACAGGTATACGTATAATTGATTGATTCGTTTGGATTCCAAAAAGCAATGAAGCTTATTGATGTACAAATGTAAACAATTAATGGTATAGAGAACAGAAATACTTCAAAGCGACTTATAATTTTCTTGATTTATGAATAACTTTTATATATTCTGGGAAATTATTATAAACTTTAAACCATCATGAAATTCTGATTTTTTCCACAATTTTATTATGTTTCAAAGTTGAATGTTAGTTTATATGAATTTGAAGACAGTTCAGGATACAGGAGATTCGAGTTGAAAAATGTTTTTCAAATAATTTGAACTGTTGCTAAAAATCTATCGCTTGAAAGTGATCTTGTAATTTATTCTTGACAACACTTTCATTGATAGTAATTGGAAAGTTGTCAATAGAACCTCGAAAAGATATCAAATTAGTTTTGTTGATATTTAAAGATGAGAGATTAGCATCGCTACAGTCCTTGATAACCATGATATCTGAAAATACAACCTTGCGGAGGCCTGAGGTATCAGATATTATGACCTTTTCCTAAGATGACATATTTTAACAACCATTTTGTCTCCTGGTTTGCAAATATGACTTAATCAATTCCTCTGATTCCATAGGATGATACCAATTGGTATTCTATGATTCACCTTGTTGAAAGCTTTTGATATGTCTAAGCAGGGCTGTATACAAGAGGCACTAGGGGCATCCCCCTTCCCATGGGGGATTTTTGTGATAAATATCGGGGTTTGTCTGTCACCGACTCTACCCCTTCAGGAAGTTTTCATTTCATATAACAAACATAAATTCTTCATTTAATATTGGGATTCTTCATAGTTGCTTTGACTACTCACAGAAACATTCTGCAAACGTCAGTGGGTCTCAACATAACATTAAAGTATGTTTTTGTCATTTAAAATTGGGACATTTTATTCATAGCACTATTAAATCAATTTTTAACTTGTTCGATTGATGACCAATTTATTTTGTAGAAATTCATATTGAATATACGATAAAGAAAATAACTTTTGTCTAAAAAACTTAGTAGACATCAGACAAAAGTTATTGAAAGCGGACGTATTCAGAATTTTTCAATATTCCTCCACAAACTTCTTTGAAGTAAAGTTTATTGTCTAAAACTCCAAAGCAAGAATAAATAAAACTGTCTCTTCCAATTAGATAATTAGAATGTTGGGAGATTTTTCCCTTTATTCGAATTGTTCTTTGAAGAGTTCAATTGCTAAGCATATCTCAAGTTTCAATATGTTTTTGTCTACGTGTAAAATAAGCTTAGACTTTATTTTTAGTCTCATGAATTCTGTTCGCACATGAGCTTTGTTTGTATATTATTTTGAGTAATTGATCTTAAGGATATTTGTACTTTTTTTATGTACCAAATCTTGTCAAAATACAGGTGTATGATTGTATCATAAATTTTACAAAAGTTTGATAATAAAGCTATGGGTCTGTAATTAATTTACCTTTGTTATCTTTATGAAAGATCAATTTCATGCTTGGCATTTTCAGAAGCAGCAGTTTTTTATTTTGAAGATTATTGAAGGATTTGAAAATTTATTTTTCAACTCAAAGCTCTGAAACACCTCTACCTTAAATTGTCTCCAAATTCATATGAACTAACATTCAACAAATCTTGAAAATAGTTTCGACACAGTTAAATCTGTTCATAAAAGTTTACTCTCTTTGATCAATTTTGTGGTAACAATAGACCATTCTGGTTACTAAATCTGGTCATTACTATTGGTTAAATTTGAGAAATGTTATTTTTAAACCAATGATTGAGTTGAATTATTCTTTAGTTTTACATTACTTTCAATGTTTTAAACACTTTATGAAACAATTATACACAATGGAACATGTACAATCTATAAGAGTTTTGGGTGTTATGATGGATGACAAGATGAATTTCATTTACAGTATGAACACATATCTAACAAAGAGATGAAAATGTTAGGATTCATATGCAGATCAACTAAAGATTTTACCAACATTTTTTCTATTAAAATACTGTAGTTTACATTGGTAAGATCAGTGATAGAGTATTGCACTTGTATTTGGTCTCCAACCTACTTTAACCACAGTTATGATATTGAGAAAGTTCAGAATAAATTTCTTAGATACTGATGCCTATAAAATGAACATGCCAGCTAGAAGTCATTCGCTCTTTGAAATCTGTTTCTGTTCTGTTTGAAATCTGTTTCTGTTCTGTTTGAAATCTGTTTCTGTTCTGTTTAAAATCTGTTTTTCCGTTAATCAGCTGTCGCACCCCTACGAACAACAACCCTCAGTGAGTGAACAAAGCACCCACGTTGAACCGACCGACCAATTCGCTCTACTATTGGATTGCTCAAACTCAGTACAAGACGGGCACATGCAGACATAATATTTCTACATAAATTGTTAAACAATGAAATTAATTGTCCAACTCTTCTCTGTCAAGTCAATCTGCATGTTCCCCCTAGGAGGACACCTAACAACAAAACTTTCAGTCTCGACTTTCATAGGTGTAATTATGGAATTCTATCAAATGCCAATGAGACCCATATTGATTTTTTTCACATCTCTCAGAGCACTCTTAGATATACTCTACGTGGTTCAGATTCATGAGACTATTTTTTTTATCGCAATTTCATTTCAATTTTCTCTATGTAGGCTGATTTATTAGATATAAAGATACTAGAATAGTTAACTTTCTAAGGTTAAAAAAAATAAATCATTACAAACTACCTCATAATTGTTTGAAAACATATTATTTTCCATTTATGTGTTAAGATACTTGAAATTTCTACTCACCTTTTGCACTATGGGACTTACGGTTGTTACCCAACGTTTCTTATAATAAATTCTCAATGGTCTAGCATTTTCTTCTCCGGCCTCTACCCACTGATCCAAATAATCTTTTATGTATAAATCTGCAGCACTGTTGGAATGCGTACACAAAAGAATTCTGTTATTTGGTTCTTTTATCAATTCCCTTATAGCTTGAGCTAGAGTGAAAGTCTTTCCTGTACCAAAAGGACCTATAACTAATATAGGAGGTAGAGGAACACATAAGGGAGTTGTGATCGCATTTACAGCCTCTTTTTGCTTAGTATTTAAGCGACTGTCAAGTGTTCGAGACCACTGCCTTGAGGGTGACCAAGGTATGCTTGGTTCGATATATGTTTCAGGAAATATCATCTTGTAACTAGCCATTTTGTCAATTGTGTAATGCCATTCGCAATATGGTATCCTGTTGAGTTGGAACTGGATTTCAACTTCTACATCAGATTCAGGTGTTAACCTATGAAATGTTTCAAATTATTTTTATGAAACGATTTCAAATAACTATAATAATGTTTACTTGACAAGTATCAGAAATATGGGGATATTTGTAGAATTCATGAAAAGGAATAATTTTTGTATAAGATACTCTTTCAAATCTTCCTTCTTCACCTATTGTAATGATGGAGAAATCAAGGGTGGGCCAATGGGTCGAAAACCGTATATGGAATGAGAGGTGTTCAGTCTTCCAAGCTGAAGTGTATACAAACTTGCAATGAGCAATTTGAGATCTTAACAAAATGAGCAAATAAATATTTTCACAGACAGTAAGGCTGCACTTGAAATACTGGTGAACCTAAAAGTGACATCGAGACTGTTCTGGGAATGCCGTGAAGAACTGAGGAAATTGGTGGACAAGAATAAATCAACTACAAGGATGGACCCAGAAGTACCAGGACTAACCTAGAGATGGCGGTAGTTTTTTGAAAAATATCACTGTATTGGAAAGTATACAATCTATCAAGCATATGTTTCAAGTTGCGTTGTTTAGAATTTGTTTGGCAGCCATCAATTGCGAACATTTTATTCAATTATTTACGGGCAAGCCCATTTAAAGTATAAATTACAATGTTAAATTATAATTGAAATAAAATCAGATAAGGTACTAAATTACAAATTCCAACTAAGAGTAGCTTAAAAGTGGTAAGTTTAAAAAGGGGTTAATTTTACAGTATAAAACAACAAAAAACAATGAGCGATAATAAAACATATACTACCATAAACTATACACTAAAACATTAAAGGGCAGTATTCCGTAATTGAGTGTTAAAATGATGCAAGGAGATGTTAAACATCCCAAGACCAACGTTACTATTGGCTAATCTCAAGATTCTTGAAATACAGCTATTGAATGTGTGGTTCAAACGATAAAATGGTACATAAAATGTTTGTTGCTATTGAGTTGAGCAGTTTTGAACATGTAGATACATTTTTTCTAGGAGTTCAGGCACAAGTGAATTTGCCGTTAATAATATTGAAAAGTAGTGTCAGATCTCTCTGTTTCCTCCTAGTTTCCAGGGAGGACATGCTCAGAGACTGCAGTAGCGACTCATACTTGCAACGAATACCCGATTTATATGCTATGTATCTGAGGAAGTTGTTTTGGACATTTTCGATGTTCTTAATATAAGTTATACAATGAGGAGACCAGACAGAAGAACAATACTCCAGATGTGGACGGACCAGTGAACAATAAAGGGCTTTAATAGCAGTTGGGTCAGGGAATTCGTGGGTTAGCCATTTGATAAACCCCCTAGCATTTTCATGGCTTTATGGATAGCCGTGGGTATATATAGATTGAAGCTCAAGGTGGTATCAAGAACGACCCCAAGGTCTTTTATTTGGTTAACAGACTCAAAGACATGACCATTCAAAGTGTAAACAAAAGTGGTAGAAGGTACATGGGATCAATAAAAGCGCATGACATGGCACTTTGGGGCATTCAAGTCCATGCCATTTAAGGAGCACCACTTTGATGGATTGTCAAGGTCAGACTGAAACCTATGGGCATCCAAAGAAGTTTAAGTAATAAGGAAAAGTTTTAAATCATCTGCAAATAATAGTGCTTTGGCGTGCCGGAAACAATGAATAATGTCGTTAATAAATAAATTGAATAATAAGGGACCGAGGTGTGACCCCTGAGGAACACCAGAGGTTACATCAGATTTAGCCCCCTCGGATTATTTTCAGTTCCCAAACTTGAAAAAATGGCTCACTGGTCGAAGATTTTCCAATGACGAAGAAGTGATGTTGGCAGTTAATGGCTATTTTCTAGCAAGAGAACTGTACAACAAGATTGTCAGAATGGATGTCATGAAAAAGACGAGAAAAAATGCAATAAGCCCATGAGGTCATAGTGTTTTCCAAGGTCTTGGAAGAAATGGAAAGTCAGAAGGCTCCCAAGTAGTAGGAAGAAAAGGTATTAGAAAGTTGAGAATATTTGTTGAATTCAAAGAGAAATATGGTCAAATGAAAAGGAAAAATATTGCTCTCTTGAACGGGAGTTTGTTAACAAATTTTGCATTCTTGAAAAGAAAGTTGTATTATTTCCTCATCACAGCTGGAGTAATTCCTGTTGAAATATGTATTTATAATAATCAGAATTTTATTTACCTCATTTCTGTTACAGTCTGGGCTGATAATCTCACATAAATATTATTCTTGCCCTTATCTTCAATAAGGGCTTCATACACTTTTTTTCTACGATGTGGATCATAAACAGAGAGGCATAAATAAACAGTATTGCAATGCATCAGAATGAGTCTCCCTTCTGATGTATCTTCTGACAGTTCTTTTCCTAGACTGACAGAGGCATATAGTTCTCCATCATTAGAAAACTTTGCTGTGCTTGCCGCCATACTATTTGGTGATAAAATATAGCTATAGGTTATTTGTAATTTCGTTGTCAGGTTGTATTGAGCAATGAGCTCATATCTGGCCATTTCTTCTATGAAAAGCAGTTCATGCATTCTTTCTCTATAATTGTTTTTGGTGAATTTTTTTTCTGCCACTGTTGCGTGAGACAGGAAAAATGTGTCAGCTTGTGGACAAGGGTACATTGATCGCAGACGTTTTTCCCACTCTTCATTAGCACCAGTGTTCACTATAGATGACACAAACTGAACAATGTCAGAGTTATCTACGGTCCAACGTTCAGCTATTGAAACAGTGATTTCTTTGCGAATCTCATTGATTTTTTCTAAATCTGGGTCTGGAACTACATCAACACATAAATGTTTCACTAGCACAGGTTCCGATGAAAAATCAAATACAACGGATTGTCTAAAGGTACCAAAAATTCCTGTAGTGAAAACTACTTTGATTCTATATTCTACAGGCAACATGGATTCCTGATGTAATAAAGGTGATATCCACTCTTGATTATTTTTCAGATCTATTTTACAATTTTTTATTAGTATACTTGATATGAAAAAGTGGTTTCTGTGTGTGTCTTGTAAGAGAGCTACTGCTTTGAGAGGTCTCCTGGTTTTCAAGTAGAAAATCCATTCATGTATACTATTTTTTGAAGAAACTGTTGCAGATAGAGGGCATGAACAATGATCATCAACATCTTCAATCTTATCTCGCATAAGAGTATTTGGATTTGGAGACTGAACCCACTTTTCCAAGATTTCTTCTGTGTAAGATTTTCCTAAAATATAATTTCATTAAAAATTGAAGTCAACTACAAACCAAGTTCATAACTGTAGCTTTGCCATGTCTAAAAATACAAATTAACTATATTAACAAAGTGTTACTTGAGAACAAGATTGAAAGTATAAAATGAGAAATACCAAAAAAGTGATGAAGAAATTTTGCTGACTCAAAGTACATAAAACGTTTGTTTGAAATAATTATTGTATGTGAACCGAACATGAGTGTAAAAGTTGTTTGTTTGCACTTGCTCCACTGTGTTGTGAATTAGCAATCAGATTATTAGTGCTTGACATAGACACACTCTAAAACACTCAGTTTTCATGGAATAAACTTATTGTTCTGACACTTCTTGTCTTTTTGATGATTAATTTGGATTAGCATGGAAAGTATGAATGAAAAACATCTCAATTAATTGAGTTATACAAAAACAAAAAATGTTTGTGGAAACCCCAATAAGCTTTTTATGAATTTCTCAGTAATGTGATAAATTGAAGATATAGAAATCTTGAACAAACATTTCAAAATATAACAGGAATCTTCTGTTGCTAAGAAATGGAGCATTAATAATGAAACAGAATAGATTAAATTTATTCACCAATACAACATACAGAATACAGTGTATGCATAGCAAGTCAAACAATTTATAATTACCTTGTGGACGAAGGAAAGTTGATCGCTGACATTTCTCTCAGTTTTTATAAGCACCAGTGTTCACTATGGTTAAGACAAACTTAACAATATCAGAGTTATTTAAGGTTCAACATTTGTGATTGTGATTTTTTTGAGCATGTCGTCTTTATTAACTCTTATAGAAAAGAAAACTTAAAATCATTTGTCATTATTTTTTACTATAAAAGTAACATTTCAAATATTAGATGCTTATTTTGCTATGATTCTGATTCTAGAATGACCATTCCTCTTTCAGTTGCTACTTTTCATTCACTCTTCATCAACGAAATCTTTGGATTAGAATAATGTGGGGGAACAGAAAATTAAAGATTGATTGTCAAAATGATTGATAGAATCAATGTTATCAATACCATGTATTTTGTTTTCATGTTGATTTTAAAAAATCTTACCGAATAACTCCTTCTCTCTGGCCCTCTGCAACCTCATTTCTCTGTAATGGAATCTTTCTTTCCATTCCATCAGTTCCTCTTCTCCATGTGCTTGGACACATTGTACTCCAAAGCGACAACATCCTGTTTCTCTAAAGTTCTCACAAATAATGTAATTATCAGGTTTGAATCCCCTTGGGGGTGGTCGACAATACCAGTCATGACCGTCATCAGACATTATCATCATTTCATGAGTTTCAGTTTGACAGTGTGTACGAAGTTCCATTTTGTCCACAAAGGATACATTGCAGTAAATGCAGGATACCACAGAAGGTGGTCTCTCAATCTAGAATGATAATGGTAAAAAAAAGTCTTAGTTGGAACTATGGAAAGAAAATCATTCATATGTCATACCTTCAGATACTCAACTTCTTCATTAAAAAGATAAGAAAAATATGACCCACTGAGACAGCAACATTTTCCTGTCATATTACAAAAAAATATTGTTTTTTTTAAGCATATTTCCTAACCTTTTAAGAAGGCCAATACAAGTTACTTTGGATTATCAGCTAATATCACAAAGAAATATTTTTTCAAAATTGAAACGGAGTTGGAAAAATTACCTTTGAATTGATGCTGAACGCATTTGTGAAATTTGCATCCAAAATTTTCAATAGATTTATTGTTTTCTGCTTAGGATTTATACAATTTATAAAATTTCCTAGAAGACTCTCTAGGACCGGTTTTATTTCTGTGTTCATGTCAGATTCTTGTATGAGAATTAACCAATCTCTAGCAGCCATATCTGCTTCTAGAATGTAAGACAAAAAATAATTTACCCATAAACAAGAACTATGGCATGCATTAATGATAAGTGAAAAATAATATATTTTTCTGGGGAAGTTGAAATTTCACCTGCAAACATTTTCAACATATAAAGAGAATGTATCAGCCGTTTTCTTGCCAAGCAAACATTGTAGCTAGTGTGATCTTGAGACAACTTTATAATGTTTTTTGAATCAACTATAACTCCATGATGGTTATTCAACTCCAAGAAACATTCGGCTCTATCAGTTAAATAGGAAACGATTAGTTCAATGGTATTCTGTTTGTTGCTGAGAAGTTTGTTATATAAATCTATGGCTTGAATCCAGTTTTTTTGTTTCAAATATTCTTGTGCTTGCAATTCCATCATAACAGGGGTCATGTATATTATATTATTGTATATTATTGAAGTGTTTTAAGGGTTTTTCTATTACTATTTACATGACTTCTACACTGATAATTTCAGTAAAAAAACTGATATAGTTTACGAAACATGACATATGAAACGTCAATCTGACAACAAAAACAGTTCAAAATTCTGGGATGGCTATTATTCCAAATCACGATGATCAGTAGTCATGTTGTTCAGAGAAGCGTCTGCAAACAACATCAATTTCACACTGTTGCATTGCATATTTTATATAATGCAACCGTGTGTAGATTATATTACATCGTTGAGGGTCGGATTTTCGGTTTTATTCCATCTGTTAAGACAACGATAAAAATAAAATAAATACAACAATAAAAATTAATTGGCGCTCCGGGGCGACTTCATTGATTCCAGTGGCGCATTTGCTTTTTCA
>WOGO01007025.1:0-11385 GCA_015342085.1 Leptinotarsa defecta | reverse complement strand
TAGTGTTAGATGAATGTTTTTCAATACTGGTCGTGATATTAATCAAAAACTACTGAAACGAAACATATTCGTCTAACTTTCTCCTTTGGATATTTACTTGAAAAAATAGTGCCTACACTGAGTTCACAGTTCTTGTACTATTCTGAACCCTCTCTGCATAATATGCATAATCTCTACCCTAGACATAGCCCTCAGAACCAATTCAAAATTTTTCCTTCCATCCATTTTGGGAATTTTCTCTTCCCATATTACACATTATCGTCCAAATGAAATTAACTCAATCCTTTGATTCCTTTACAAAACAGGGAACTATGGATGGAATAACTGACATATCGTGGGTGTGAAGATAAAAGCATGTTCACAAAATTTCTATCAACACATCTGTTTTCCAAAGTTCAGACATGCAGGCCTTTATAAAATCATCATATCGAATCTCAGATCGGCTAATTCATAAATCAAATCGTGAACGACATCCGTATACAAAAAGTCCATATCAGCTCAATGAAAATTCCCATTACCTCTAGAGAAATAGTGTCCCAAATCTAGCAAATGCATCACCTAATAGCTTATTTCTAAAGGAACACCATGTCATACCGACTTCCGCACAGTGCCCTTGCAACTGTCGTTCTTGTACAGCTCCCTGAAATAGAAGTCGAATATTTTTCATGTGGACACTATGTCATGTTGGCATTAGAGAAATAAAATGACAGATGAGTCTGCAAAACAGCTACTGAGAAACCTGAATCAGAAGATATTCGTATCAATAACTCTGACATTCGTATACATAAAGCCCACCAGTTCACCAAAAATTGGCATTACCTCTGGAGGAATACTTTCCCAAATCTAGCAAACACATCAGCTAACAGCTTATGTCGACAGAACCACCTTGCCATAACGATTTCCGCACAGTGCCCTTGCAACTGCCACCTTTGCACAGCTCCCTGAAATAGAAATAGAATATATTCCATCTGGACACTAAGTCATGTTGGCATTAGAGAAATAAAAAGACAGATGAGCCTGCAAAAACAGCTACTGAGAAACCTGAACCAGAAGATATTCCTATCAATAACTCTAACGTCCGTATACATAAAGCCCATCAGCTCACCAAAACTTTGCATTGCCTCTGGAGGAATACTGTCTCAAATCTAGCAAACGCATCGCTAGCAGCTCATCTCGACAGAACCACCTTGCTATACCGACTTCCGCACAGTGCCCTTGCAACCGCCACCTTTGCACAGCTTCCTGGAATAAACACCAATATTTTTTCATTGGACACTGATTCATGTTGGCATTAGAGGAATGAAAAAATAGAGGAGTCTGCAAAACAGCTACTGAGAAACCTGAATCAGAAGATATCCCTATCAATAACTCTAACATCCGTTTACATAAAGCCCTCAGCTCACCGAAAATTCGCTTTACCTCTGGGGAATACTATATCAAATCTAGCAAAAGCATCAGCTAACTTCTCACTTTGACAGAAACATTGCCTTCGCAACTGCCGCCAGATCATACCTTCATTCCATTCATTCTGCTAATGATTCCTGGTCCTATTTCTGATCTTTTCCTTTCAATATTTTTCATTCATTTCACCCGGTTCTTCTCCATGCCTTTCACACTGGCCTCTTTCCTCTGTTTTTGTTGAAATATTTTCCATACAATACAAGCCATGTCTTCTCCTTTCAGTTCTCTCTTTTATAATTAGATCTATTCTCAACACCCTTTTGCTTTCAGCCCTAATCTTCATTTTTGACGGTCACATAATAGTCGCTCATTATTTTCAGGTGTAGCTCCAAAGCCCTTTCTATAGCAGCCAGCTTTGCTTCGTTCACTTCATAATCTGCCGGGATCGTTTCCCGTCTTCCACATATACCTCGGTCAAACCCACAATCTGCTTTTGCAAAATATCCCATGCTTCTAGGAAAACAGTTACTTTCACTGCAGTTATGTTTGCATTGTTTGCTGTTTTTGTTATCGACCGATCTGTTTGAACCATTGGGTCTGGTTAAAGAGAAGTTCACTTCTGATTTTCTGGTTGTGTGATTTTTCACTTTTTTTCATTCCTAATCTGCATTTTTTAGAAGCTTGAACGAATATGACTTTCAGCATGGGATTTCTGTAACAGTGTCGCTGAATGAGATTTTCAGGGGCGATAATTTTCTCGCAACTTTTGTTCGACCACTTTTCTTTCAGGAACATATGCTGACGGACTAACAGATTTACTTTTTCTGTGACATTTTTCGCAAATTCAATATCTAATCCAGAAGAAAACAATTATTATTTCAACAAATCCATTCACACAACCAATTCTGAACTATGGTTCACGTCTTTTCTAACGACATCGCGAAATATCGAACAATTTGGCGAGATGTACAAATGAATGAATGGTTATTATGTCTCGGCAAGATCATTAAATTTAAGAGGTTTCCTTTTTTGTAGCCTTAATTAACGGAGTAGCTAATGAACCGCTCAATCGATATAATCCCACCGCCGTTGCGAATCTGATACCGAGCGAGTTAATTTATTCAATACTCAATTATACCAGTCTCATATAAAAGGAGTTCCTTGGATTTTTTATTGGGGGAAAATTTAGTTCCCGAAGAAAATCTTTTGCGACAAGACCCGAATAAAGGGTTAATTATTGTCTCGCGAACTTTAGACTCACGAATGAACCCATTATTGGGGCTTAGTTTATCGAGTGTATTGAGTGCTCTAAGAATACCGGAAAAAAGATGCTGTGATAAATGCAGCGTTTCCAAAATAAGGCCTCTCTGATGGGAAAAACATGTACAGTTACTTCAGATAAATTGTTCGACTGAACAGTTGGGCTGAAACTTTTGTAGGCTAACAAAGAAAAGAATCTTTTTTTGATAAAGTTTGATCTAACTATTCAATATAGTTGCTTTCGAGGGAAATACAATGATTATAGAGGTCATAGATTTTTTCGATACAATTTTTTATCGTAGGATTTGTCTGTAGCCTCAAAGTAGGCCTCATATTCGACGAAAACCTCTTCATCGGCACTGATTTTTTTTCCGGAAAAGGTCTGAGAACAGGAAAAAGTCGCTGAGGGGCCAGATCTGGGGCATATGGTGGAAGCGGAGCAATTCGAAGCCCTATTCTTGCAATATCGCCATTATTCTTATTGATTTGTGACACGGTGCACTTTATTTTTCTTCGAATGGGTCAGTTTTTGCTCGATTTCATCCTCCAATAACGCTATGTAGTAGTCGTTGACGGTTTCTCCTATTTCAAGCTGGTCGATGAAGATTTTACCATTGGCATCCCAAAATACTGATACCGTAATCTTGCCAGCCGATTGTTGCGTCTTTGCAAACTTTGGAATCGATTGACCACTTGCATTCTATTCTTATGCTGATCGTTTTGATTCTCGTGTGAAACAATGGAGCCATGGTTCATCCATTGTCACATATCGTTGCATAAATTAGGGTTTTTAGGGTGGAATAGCATCAAACAGTGCTCAGAATTATCAATTCGTCGTTGTTATAGCCACTTTGGGAAGTCTTCAGCCTGCATTTTCATCGGTGCTTATTTTATTTTGTTCAAACTCAGCAGACCATTTCGCAACAGTTTATTATCCTGTTTCAAAGTGCAAAAAATGTTTATCAAGTCAAGTCTTGGCTTCATCATTACTGTTTTCGTCAAAAGACAATGTTTCTTATCCATTTTCTTCGAACTAACAAAAGCTACTTCACTTGCCTTGATATACGAGGGTATCAGAATCGTTTCTTCACCTTCCACTATCTGGAAACTGTAAAAATACACTTTATACAGGTATGAAAAAAATGTATGAAAACACTACAAGATTCATGATTTTTTGTCTAATTCTGAAATCGAAGGCAAATTTTAGCCTCCGGAGCATTGAGATGAGCTCTGTTTTTCACAGGCAAAAATATGAAATATGAGAAGATACTGATAAATACTACATTTTTCTTTATGAAAAATTATATAAATTCACTAAATTGATGGATGTAGCCGTTACTACGTGGTAGGAAATCATAATGAAGAAAAGAGAAATGAAACTGTCTATACTTTCAAACCACTTTTATTTATAACTAACGTTACTGCAGTTCCGTCCTAAAAGGACGGAACGTCGCTCTTATGGGAAGTGATGCGACTACTTAGAGGTCTAGATGTTTGTCCTATATATGTTTTAGAACAATTCTTACAAGAAATTTTGTACACTGAATTGGATTTTTGTTTATTTGGAATTGGAGCTTTTAGTTTACTGTATAATTCAGATATAGAAGTGACATTTGTTTTAGATATTTTGAGGTTATTATTTCGGAATACATTAATTAATTTTGGTGTCAATTCTTGAATATATGGGAGTTATTTATATATGAATGAAGGTATAACGTTGTTATGTTCAACTTCTTCATTGTTATATTGAAAGTTTGTTCTTTCACAAAATAAAATTCTGTTTACTAAAGATTTAGGATAAGAATTTTGGATCAGAATTTTACTGAAATTAGACAAACTTTGGTTTCGTAAATCGGGATGGGTAATTTTGATGAGCAACCACAGTCCGTTGCGTATTTATAATATATACCGCTCTTGGTGGAATCAATGTGCCAAGTCACTTGAACACTTTCCGTGAAAGTATCAGTAGAAGGGAGACAAATCTCCAAACTTTCTTCGATGTTCCAGACTATCAAGGTTGCTAGTGATATTCGCGTCTCCAATCAGGCGGATGGTTCGCTTCTGGATGGAATCCAACAGCTTCAGGGTATGCTTAGTAACGGAGCTCTACACATGAGAACAATACTCCAACAAAAGTCTGATCTGAGCTTTATAAAGCGTCAAAAGTTGCTGAGGTCTGTACAGTTTTCTGTTTCGGAACACTGGTTTTGAGAAGCAGCATTTGCAATTCCAACGACATGATTGTGCCAAGACATACTTATCGAAGCAGAAGGTAGAGTTGTCTTACCTGACATTATTATATCCGGTTCGCAGACATTTTTCTTTTTGGAGAAAACTGTTGCTTGAGTTTCTATGGCATTGAAATAAACCCCAATTTGAAATTACTTCTAGATCCTCATTGAGATGTGCAACCTCCTGCTGCCGGTGAAGATGTGTATCCGCCGCAGAGATGTCCGGGAATCCAAATGAAATGACGAAACAAGAATGCTGTCGTCGACAAAGCAATATATTAGACTCTTGGTTTTTTTCCAAAAGATCGTTGACATACAATAGAAAGAGGGTTGAAGACAAAATAGATCCCTGGGGAACACTAGTATTGATGATAAAAGAATTCGATAGATATCCGTCGACGGCCACTTGCAGGAAACATTCTTTCAGGTAGCTGGAGAGCCATACACAGAAATGACTCGACAAGCTATAGCGTCGACGTTAGGTTTACGGCTTTCTCCATGGTCTATAGTCATTTGGAAGATTGTTCTTGCCCCTTTTGGGAATAGGCTTACCGCGAGCAATCTTCCAATTAGAAGGAAAATCCCCATTCTTGTAAGACATAGCGAGTTCAATGACGCACTTTTTAAGTACGATGACGAGCACTTCATTAGGACCAAACGTCTTGTTGATATTGAGTTCTTTCAAAATTTTCCTGACTAGACGTTGTCGAAAAGTAATTTCGACAGCTTCAGCCTCCGACCAGAAGGATCTAGTCCCGTTGGGATTGGCAAGCAGTTCATCCCTGATTCTCTGTTTTCATTTATTCTAAGTTTGGAGCTATTGCGAGCATCAACAAACCTAGTTCGGTTTTCAGCACTGGGATTTTTGCGCCAGTGCAAGACTTTTGGAAGCGAAAGATTGCTCGCAATTTTTGTTGAACCTGGTTTGCCGTTAGAAGTTCTTTGCATTAAAAAAGGAATATATGCAACCACGGATGGTATAATAACTTTCGTAACTTCAGAAGCACAAATAGATGGATCTTTAGACCTGAAACAATTGTCCAGCCAGGGGAAATTTCACTGTGAATGCTTAGATCCTTAAAACTACGCAACGGACTTTTAAGCGGATTTTTTTGAAAGATAGAGTTATACAAGAGGAAGGTTTATATGTATTTAACATTTATAATATGTTGGAGGTGTCTAATGTGTCGTAAATAAACACATTTTTTTGGGCTTATATTGCAAACGCTGCCTAAACCTTACGAGATTTGTCAAAATAATGTGCTACAGTATTGTACCCCTTTAAAAAGTCTACAAAAAGCTCACGATGATATATGTCTATCTCTCAGGGATAACCCACAATAACTATTTTCATCCTACGAGAAATAATGGCCTATTTACGAAGCGATTCTGAGCAATACAGCAATAATCCTTGTCCAATTGAGTACCTTAAATACATTGTGCATTTAATATACCTCAATATGAACCTTAACACTTTACAGCATGTGATTTTAATAAATATTTTCGTATAGCTGTAAAATGCAGGGACATAGCGGTTACGGCGGTACGCACGCGTTTATATGTATATTTAGTGTCAGAATTGCACCCGTGCGGAGCCAGGACGGCTCGCCAGTTTGAATATAAACAAAATCACTCACCCGTATGAATATAAGTGTGCTTCTTCATATCAGATTTCTGATGAAATCTTTTACCACAGTACTGACAAGGGTAAGGCCTCGTATCCGAATGAATCAACAGATGAGTTGATAAGGTCGAAGATCTCTTGAAAGATTTCCCGCACTGCTTACACTCGAAAACTTTCTCAACGTTATGAACAGCTCTGTAAAATAATGACAAATTAATAATAATAATAATAGTGACATGCAGAAACATGTATAGAAGTTTTCAAAAAATAGTAGCCAATTAATTAAAAAATAGAACTAAAACTAGAAGTGATACTGAGACTTAAACTAAAAATCTCCCAAGAATTAAAATTCATCTCGTGAAAGGTACTTCCAAAGACATTCTTTGAATTATTGTAAGTAGACCAGAGGAGTCTGTTGGAACGGCAAGAAAGAGAAAATATTATTAAGAGAATGAAAATTAGAAAGGGTAGAAAATATTGTGCATAAAACAGGAAAAATAAGTTGAAGTCGATTCATGAGGGGGGTGTAAAATTGTTTTAAATTACTTCCTCTAAAACTAAGCCTTTTATTGGAGAAAGTTAAATACAAAATAGTGATCTAGTCTGGTGCGAACCATTGTTATACATAACCAAAAATTTTTCAAGTAGAACTGGCAAAAACACTTCTTTTCTTCTGCAAAAATGAGTTGTTATTCACGAGGTATGGACAAAACTTACATTTTACCAAAATATCAAATGAACGTTTCATTTTGGTTTTCAATCTAAAAAAATATTCCTAATTTTCAGCCTTAAAAAAATCATATAGTGAAAACATGTTTTTCTAAAATTAGCAGTTGATACGTCACAAAGAGTACTTCTCCCACGCTACTGAAGCCGACTGCCGCAGTTGCAGTCGAAACGTTTACGGATTGTAATCAAAGAAGACTACGGCAAAACCAGGAAACCAACCAATTTCAAAAAATATTATAAAAATATTAAAGTACTAAATCAAGATGGAATCTTACACATTATTGATGAAAAAAATCCGTATCTCGAGTATACAGAAAGGTAAGTTTCTATAATTTTTGAAAGTATACAAAAAAATTCGTGATAAATAATTTTTTTTTTGTATGAAATAAAAAAACTTTTTCTCGAAGATGCAATTTTGTGTAAAAAATTATTCCCACTGAAGTTCGAGATCTTTTTACATCTACAACTCAAAATGATTCAGCTATAGTGAAAACTGTGAAAATATCATTTTTCATCTCAAATTTCATCTCATTTCATCTCCCTCAACTTGGATTGATTTGAAGTAAATTAATTTTTCTGTCATGATCACAATGTTTTCCCCCTTTCTAATAATGATAAGTGTTATAATTAATTTCATTTTCGATTAAAAATAGTTATTATATTTTGAAATTTTTTTCTCTACAGAATTCTACTCGGGCTTGTAACGCGATATCGCCTGAATAGACAAACATTATAATATTTATTTCGATAAAATTCAGTTTATCATTTATCGATTGAATTTTTGGTACAAATTGAACGGTGCAGACAACTGATTGAGCCTATTTTTTTCAAATGTGCACAAAAATTATTATCAAGTAGGTAGAATTGTAATGAACAAATTCCATAAAAATTATATTCGATTCAATTTTGTGTGAGTGATATTTGTGTATAGCTGTGTGTATAGTTATATTTTTTAACGCATATTTTTTCAAAGTGAATACTACAAAACTGACTATGTTTTTCTGGTATGAAATTCATTAATTTATAAATGTCACTGAAATTCAATAAATCAGTTTGAATATTTCTTGGTTATGATTTACGATTAATATATCATATTCCATATTCTTCAAGAATTTCTACGTGGAGTATCAAAAATGTCTAAGTAATTTGGAAAATAACTTTTGTGATCACGTTTCTCACTTATTTTCATTCACCCACAATTTTTTCATCAGTATTAACTTTTCTTGAATTTTATCTGAAAGAAGATAATTCAACAAAACAAATATTACTGATAATATTGATAAACACAGTTTTCAGCACAACGATTTGAAAAAATCACAGCCTACTTACAATACAAAATCATAAGTTCCTACAGAATACAGTGGAAAACAAATGGATTTTGTAGGAGAAAAAATGGAAGATAGGAAACCGATTCATCCCATTTTCTCTCAAAATGTTCATATGGAAAAAGAGTTCATGCAAAACAAAATACTGAGTCAGATGCTACAAATGCAATACGCATATATACAGATGGTTCAAAAACCAAAGGAGGCTCGGATCACTAAGCCTAAGGATTTAGTGGGGAGTAGGAAAAAATACCAACGTAGTCCAAACAGAACTGGCTGGTAACAGAGTCGCCACAAAAAAATTCCCAGGAAAGGAATTTCTGGCAAAAACAAAACAATCTGAACTGATAGCAGACAAGCTCTATTAGCCTTGAACAGACAATGTGTTAACTCAGGGTTAGTACTAGAGTGCCACCAAGATTTAGCCAAAGCCTCGGTAGATAATAACATTATCCTAGGTGAGTTAAAGAGCACGACAGGAGTAAAGGCAATCGCATTGGCGACTCTTTAGCCGAAGAAGCGGCTGGACTAGGGATTTTAAGACCAAGTGGCATCTACGGCCTGATGACTTCGACAATTGCGGAACTAGCCAAACCCATGCTCAATTTCTAAAGAGATGGGTAGAAATCAAAGGATGCAATCTTGCCAGGATCACCTTGGGCGACCCCGGGAAGCTGGCGCCGAAGAAATATCTTCTGGTGATGGCCAGGAAAAATCTATGCTTAACAGTAGGATTTCTGACTGGCCACCGTCAACTAAGGAAACTCCTCCACAGTATGGGGCTAGTGGACACACCTCTATGCAGGCATGCACTATGCCAATGTCAGGAGTTATCGTCAATAAAAGAGTGTGTGTTCGGCGAGTCTTGGCCTACACCAGCCGCTATGAAAGAGATGTCTCTCAGAGACCTGACCATCTTCATGGAAAGGACAGGATGGACGATGACCTAGGAGAACAACTCCTTGAGAGGATGTATAATGGGTCACATGTGGCCTAAATTCTGTGGGACTACACTCTCCCTATCTGATCTACAGATACAGATGGTTTCATACAAAAGTTGTGGAACTTTATACGGCCTACAATTTTTTGTTCAACTTCTTCCAATAAACGGTTCAGATTTAGTTGAAATACCACCTCTACAATTTACTCCAATTCACCCCCATATACTTTGGACCTTCTTTGATTTATTTTTTTCTCAACGAGAGCACTGCGAGGTCTGTTATGATAGTTATGAACGTTACAAGGTCGACCTGAAGCAGATAACGAATGAGATTGAATTTTGTAATTTTCCCCTACGTTGCAGGGTAAAGAATAGAAATTGATAAATGAAACTATTCTCATGCTGTTTCTTTGTTCCACAACAAAATTCATTTGCATTGGCCTAATGGTACAAAATGAGAAATAAAATGCTATAAATTACCGATGCTGGCTGAGGCTGATTTCGTGTCCGAAAGTTTTATTGCACAGTTCACAAGCAAACGGCCTCTTGCCGTTATGAGATCTTCTAGCGTGAACCTCAAGTCCGTGGGGCGTTGAAAACATTTTCTCGCACTTGATACAAGAATAAACGTCTCCGATAGGCATCATCCCGGGCCTCATCAGAAGATGGTGGTGGTGTGGATGGACCGCGGAAGGATTGTTCAAGAGATGATGCCTGAGCCTGTACAGCTCGTCAGCAGTTGGTGGGGCCGGATAATGTCCTGGTTGTGCGTGACCACCAGCCATGGCCGCAGCTACAGCGCTGAAGTAAAGTGACGTGGGAGTTGGTAGGAAACTCCTCTCCTCGCCGTCCTTCTGCTGGTACAGCCCGTGCGGAAAGAGTCCCGGATGAACGAAGTTCCTGGGCAGAAAATGCGAGGTGTACTCCTGCGCTGACTTGAGCTGAGCGTCTTTCATTAGATCAACGAAGGGCGGGCAGAGATAGGACCGCGTCACCGAAATAGTCTCTTGGAAACATGGGCTGTCGACCTTTTTAGGGTTGTCCGGCCTCAGCAAAGCGCTGACTGAGAACGCTTCTGATTTTTTGCTAGAAGATTCGATTTTCTGGATATCGGTGATCGACGGTGGTCGTTGGAAGGGGGAATTTGACCTCGAGTGCACTGGAGAGTCCACTTCCAGTTCTGGTGACGGACTTGGCGAAGGTCTTGGTGATTGGCTGTCCCATCTTTTGTCGCTGCTGAACCTTGGCGACATTCGTTCGTCACCGCTGTAGTAGCTGCTCTCGTCTTTGTGGTAGTATTTGGAGTTGTTCACGCTTCCCTGTTCTTCGTCGTCGTCCGATTTTGAGACCAATCGGCTGATACCGAATTTGATGGGTTCTGTAACAGAAAGAGCATTACTGTGATAAATTGCATCATCATACTATATCATAGGAAGTGGCCATACAAATTTTGAACGAATTTTCTTGAAACTAAAATTGATTGGGAAAGAAAAATGTTCACAAATATTTCCAAAGCATTCAATTTGAAACTAATTTATTTCTTCCTTCCTTTCATCTATAGCCTTCTATCGTATGTCACCCATATTCGGAATAACGCAATCAAGAAACGTGTAGAATCAAGAGCTGTTGCACTTGATATTTCTAAGGCCTTCAACCGTGTGTGGCATGAGGATTTGCTGGCCACTATTCGATGCTATGACTTGTCAGATTATTTTTGTGTATTACTCTTGAATATCTTTCGAATAGTTTCACCATCAACGCTGGTTTCCCCCAAGGACCCATATTGTCTCCAACCCTTTTTTTATTGTATATCAGCGACTTATTGGAAAAAACTAAGAATCCAATATATTGCTTTGCTGACGACAGCACACTTGT
>WOGO01007024.1:0-11386 GCA_015342085.1 Leptinotarsa defecta | reverse complement strand
GAAATAATTAAAATATAACTGTAACGATCAAGTAGAATGGAATGGAGCGAGAATGATCACCAATGAACCACACGCAATCTCAAGAAATCAGAGTACATTCTTATATCTGGAGATAAAAGTGTATTTCAAACAGCTAGTTATAAATGTATTGTACTTTACCACCATTCTTGAAGAATGATTTGGAAAATGGCAAAATTCAACAATTAGAAACCTCGTACAAAAAAAGTCAATCAACAACATTGACATTTCACTTTTCAAAACTTCTTTGACATCTATCTAAGAAGATGGAATGTCAACTGAACCAAATAAAAACTGCACGTTATACTTGATGATGTTGAGAGGAGTATCTTAGGTTAGTTTGATAGCCAATAATATAAAATAGAACAAGTTACTAATGAATAGTACATTTTTTCATTTGGGTGAACTTGCCCTTTCTGCATCTGTTTTTCATCATTGTATTTATTTTTTCAGATTGCGAAAAGTAAGAATTCCCAGAAAAACTTCGTTTTTCATTTGAAAAAAGTCAACGATGAGTGAAGCTGCACCATTGTTTGTTTTACTGAAAAATACTGAGAATCATTCGTTTGAAAGTGGTTGACAATATTTCATGGACTTTCATCGGACTTCTTTTGTCCGAATAGCTAAAATATCAATCATATTAAGCAATTAAACGTGAAATAAAAAAACAATTAAACGAATAAAATAATCAAGTAGAAGATGAATACGTCATTAGACAGCATAAATGCAGCTTCTTTGAACTTCCCTTTGAACCAGTGGTCCTCCTTATGGATGATCTCAGCTTGGGACCACTTGATGTTATGTTGATGAGTCCAAACATGCTCTGCTATTCCCAATTTGCTGATTCATTTTTGCTGTATGTTTCTCTTGTGCTCGTTTTATTGTATTTTCATTTCCAATTTCATTGCAAAATATAATTGATATTTCAGCTATTCATTCTAATTTTATTTGTTCTTCCATATACATCAGAATCATATTAGACAATGGAAGTCTAAACTAGTAAAATTCACTAAAATTCATGTTTTTTACGTAAAACTTTTCCGTTCAAGATTCGGAGGGACGTTTTCCGTCTCAACATGGAACCTACATCAACTATGCGAATTCTGGATGATTTTGATTTACTGCTTTGGAAATACTCATTGTGAAATGATTTCAATCCAAGAGTAACCTTTGGCATTTTCATCATTTTTCATTCAGATTCAAAACCCTTCCCATTCTGTTTCAAACCTACCGTAAAAATTAAATCTTCTCGTAAACGCTCGTGAAAATTCCACGACTACAACATCAAAAAACATCAAGGAAAGTTTTTTGGTTCATCTTAATATTCATCTTTATTACTTTATTCAGGATTTATACAATTGTAATTAACATTATATTTATGATACCCGTAAACTTTTCAGTGATTTGATTAGCTCCAGAAAAATTAAACTTACATCAATTGGAATTGAAACAAAAAGACATTGACAAATCGTGTAATTTCACTGGAGTTCGACTGGGAAAATTTTAATAAAATTTCTTTTATGTATAGTATATAAAACAACTTTTTATTTATTAACATCATTTACAAACTAATTTGTTATCGAGAATAGTAAATATTACAAAAGTCTCATCCACGAGTATATGTTGTACAGTAGGGTTTCCAGCAGAGTGTTCAACTCAAATTACCCGATTATGGAATATTCAGTTGATTGAGATAAGCACCCTGTATTTCGTGTGCGTGAATCGTTACATTATGAAAGTCCAAATGGGGTTAAAAATTACAGAAATCAAAAGAGATGGACCATTTATTTACGACTACCCATTTGATTTCCTCACATCGCTAAATGAAATGAATGCAAGTCACAATCTGGATTTATGAGATAGTTACATATAAAAGATACACATGGGGTTCATATGGAAGCAATCTACAAGAATAGTTAACGTCATGTTCCTCTTTGAACTAGCTAATTGGTGTTTATCTGATTATATTGTGCTATTTCTACTACACTCAATTATGTGTTGCAAAATCTTCAACACACAGATGGAATCCAAAAAATAATTACAGTTTCAAATGAAATATGGCTCCCGAATTATTATGAATACTATTGAGCTTAAGAATACTGTCAATTTCAATATTCACAGAAAAATGATTATTCACTTCTTGAATCCTATTTTCAGTTCATTACTTGAAACAATTAAAATGAGTATATGGTTGAGCAAACACACTGATGAACCTGAATTTTGCTTCATATGAAGATTCTCAATTTTCATAGTACGAATTTCAATACCAATAATCTATTGATAACAGAATTTGTAACATGAACTTTTTGTTAAGGTCAGTAACCCACGAATAAACCACGAAAACAAAATTATCTTTCTCCACCTTGACAACCCATGGTAATTAAAGGACGTTTACAAAAAAAATCCGATTTATGTGTCTTGTCAGAGATTTATTCAGAAATATTTTCCAACTTTTAGTGTTTCAATCGGCAAATTTCACCCGATCAATTCAAACGGATCATGACTAAGGTTCAGGATGGCAAAAGTTGAATATATGCATCGCGCAAGACAAAGCATAATCACACACTGCCCAAATCATACGAAAATCTTATTTTGAAACAAGAAGCGTGGCTTAGCCTCCTAACATCACCGATATGAGACTAATCGAATATTTGAAGAATGTTATTCTCTTATTTGATAATAATTTCACCCGCATTTGTATAAGATGTTATTCTGTTATTTTTATGATTCCTTTGATTGTCGTACTAAAAAAACATTGTTTTTTCAAACTTTTTGTTACTTAATTTGAGAAAATGAGGTGATTACTGGTAATAAATCAGAAATCTGCATCGTTCTGAACAATTCTTGAAAATTCTAAAATTTATTATCACTAAACTATTGGTTGAAAAATTGAATCCTCTCCTAAAACCGAAAGAATCACCGTGTATAACACATATATCTGTCAATAAAAAAATCTGCATCACTGAATTCGTAAGGTCCTCGACGATTTTTTCTAATCACTACTTAACAGCCAACTTACGAATGTAATGCCAAAGGCAGTTCTTGGTTAATTTCTGTTCCTCAAATGCGAAAATGATAGTAAAAACGCATAAGATGTTTGAATCGTATTGTGCTATTCTGTGAATATCAAGAGTCCACCTCTGTGGTGACCAATATTTCTTTCAAACCTAGATTCTTGTCTTTTTCTATGCTATGGAAAATTTTGCCAATATTATTCATATGGGACAATGAATCGTAAAACTTTTCTGTCCACGATTTTATGAAACGGTTCGTATCAAAACCATGTCCATTCCAGTAATTTTACTGGATAAAACAATTGATATTACCAGCTGAGTGGTCCTTCCATTATACAGCGTGAATAACGAAGGTCAACGTATCAAAATCAAGAATAACCCATTTTTGACAACTACAAACATGTTACAGCGGGTTATAAAATTAAAATCGGCCAATCGGTTTCAACTATTTTGTTGCTGATACTCAAGATGTATTTGAGTATACTCCTGGCAAGCAACATATTTCAAACACTTTTTATTCTAAGGAAAACCAGTTTCAAGATAGCAAGAACGTGGAAAACGGAAAAAAATTGAAAATCGGCGGATCGGTTTCAACTACTCAAGGTGTATTTGAGTTTACTCTTGGCAAGCAACAAATTTAGAACATCTTTGATTCCAGAAAAAAACAGTTTCAAGATAGCAAGATCATAAAAAATAAAAAATAAATGATTTAAAATGTTTTCGCTATGTCCAAGGTTTAGCAACTAAATAGCAATTGAATATTCTGTGAATATCAAAGGGGGGTATATAATTTATTGAGTTACCATGCTACCTTGATATCACGATAGCATTATTTGCGATTTCAACAAAATCGTTGTTTTTGCAACTAATTAGCTACAAATTGATGTATTTTTTTTTGCAATTCTGCTGGATTCGTCTTGCTAGCCTGACAGGGCTCATATTTTACTTCATGGATCTAATTAACACAGAAGTCAATATTATAAACGTTCGAAAAAACTTATTTGAAGATTGAGACAACGTCTTCTAGTAATTAAGCAACCACAAAGGTTATCAACCAGCCTATAGAATATAAATTAGCGAATTTTCATACAAACTTGTGGAAATTCTCTCAAAATGAAAGACGGTCAAGAATCTTTCATTTTTAGACAACTTATATGATGGATTTCAGTGTTTTATGTTAAAAGCATAGTATTTAAAATCATAATCTGCATTTCTTGATATCAAAGAAGGAGAAAAATACATGTCGAATTCAATATTGGTTAAATGGCATTGAGATTCACAAATGGATATCTTATTGATGGCTTTGCGTTTGAAAAAAAAGAGGTTATATCAGAAAAATTAAGTTATTCATGGATATACTTCATTAGAACTTCAAATTTTTTGAAACACGAATTCAGTTGAAAGTATGAGGGCCTTTTCTATTCCTCATTCTTCAAAAACGAAATTTCTCTAAATATTCCACATTTGGAATTGTATGTGGACTTTTTCAAACCGATATATTTATTTCAGATATGATGAAAGAATTATCAGAATTTTTTAATCAATTAGGTGAATTTTTGCTAATTCATTCCAATGCAAAATAGTCCATCTACTCGTGATATTTTGAATGAACTGTAGTCTTACATACTTCAAAATTCAAATTCCAAGAAAGTTTATTAGAAAATGTCGTAATAACACCCCACTCCTTGAAAGTATTCAACTCAGAATTGGGGCAAATCTGCAAGAGTTAAGTAATCATTTTTCTGTATGGTTACCATTTGTACTTTCAATAGTGGAACAACATTCTACCATAAACCTTCAAACACCAGCTGTGATAGTTGACAGATGTTCCCCTTTTTCCATCGAAAATGTTTTGAAATGCCATAAAAATGGTCCTTCATTGTACTAGAAGTGACAAGATCGACTGAGAAAATACGTGAATTATTTATTATTAGATGTCAGGTACAAAAAAAATTATTAAAATAATCATACGTTGGAAGAAAGGGAAATCGCCGTCCAGCAAGTTCTTTATATATTATACTAGTTTTGTGTCCACAGTTTCAGTGTCCACACATTGGTCTTACCACAGATAAATAGAACTAAATCTAACACACAGCCTCTATATAATGTATAAATATCATTTTTGTTATTCCGTTAACCTACCATAGACTTGGTATAATATACACATGCAATTGATGGATACGTGGTTACTTCAGAGAAACCCGATCTCTTTTACAGAAACGTGGAAATCTATACAGCTTCTCTACAATTTTTGTCATTTATGCCTCTTTAATTCATGTTTTGTAGGTAGTTGTTTTTTGTCAAACATTAGTTGATTCATAACGAAAACCATTGTATCGTAACCAAACATTATTATTATTGGCCAGAGTTCGAATCGAAAAATGAAAAAGCTATGGTTTTTCAGGAAAATTGTAGAAAAAACCTTGTTTTTCAAAGCTCTATTTTCGATACATCCGGAGATTGAAAATTTTCTTTGGCCAATTCTATGCATATCATTGAGATCTCATTTTAATATTTGTAATGATAAGGAAAATATTGAAATGAAAATTTCATTCAGTACCTTCGAAACAACTGAAAATATTTTAGAATCTGTACGGAAAAATGTTGAGTAGAAATGAACAAACTAACATTTTTCTTTCAGTATTTCGATAATCATTTCAGACAAATTGAAATTTATGTAGGTACCAATGTTTTCCGGTGACCTAAAACTGGAACTATGGAAATGGTTTGGAAAATATTTGAAAATACGGAAAATGTCAATAAAATATGAAAAGTCAATGAACGTTCTCTTCTCTGTGTTCATTTCTAGTAGGTACATAAATAGCCGATGTTGGAGTGTGATCACTTTTTTGATTATTTTGTATCATGATAAGTATGTGCGTTTGGAGAATATTTCTCATCGAACCTTATCTCATTGATACCTCAAATGGAAATATTAATTGAAAACTAAGTTTGAAAACGAATCATATATTCGCTTCAGTAGACAAAAATGTTTCTAACTCTGGAGAAAATAAAGAAAAAAAATCAACTATGCAATGATGTTCTGTGTTTTTTCGGCATCTTTCGAATATTTTGGAAATGACTAAAAACATAATGAATTTCACAAAAAATTGTTTTTGTTGGACCCAACTCTGAAAATTTTGAAATAAATTAATATTGTTCACATTATTTGCATCCAGTAAAATTGTAAAAAATATTTTTATATACAATCGACAACTATTTTTCGGGTAGTAATACTAGTATTCATATATGAATTTTTGGTATCAATTTTCATTTGTTAATATTTGCCAAGAGTTAATTATATGGAACATGTAATGTCACACCAGTCATTTGATAATTATTGGACCTTTTGAGGCCAATAGTTGTATTGTGGAAAATTTTGTAAATATTCTGAGCTATATAGTTTCTTTTCTCCAAAAATAATACTCCCTTATTATTGACCAATGACAGTTTTGAGATCAATGCTATTCAGTATATTTTTGCTCATATCAATTATGTTGTAAAATACTTATTTCGAATAACATTTCATCGGGAGATTTTCACTGAACAGTTTATAAAATCACAAAACGTGTTTTGCTATACAATAACTTCCTAAGTTGTGTTTATAATGTTCGAATTCTACTTAATTTGTGATTTTTATAATTCAACAGTTCGAATCATATGATTTCCACCTATTTAATGACCCATACTTTCACTAAGGAGTAGGAGTAGTTACTTGAATGAGAAGACCAAAATATTCCGAAAAATCTGTGGGAAATAGTCAACGACATTAACAGACCTGAAAAAGATACTGCAATGAAAGGAATACTAGGCAAAAGTGGAAAAACAACGAAAGATGACAAAACAAAAATAGAACTGTTCAATGGTTTTTTGTGAATGCAGGAAAACAACTCGCCTAAAAAATAACAAGACCAACTACAGTGAACACACAAACCGGTCACTGAAAAAGAAATCATGGAATTAATAAATTCACTAAAAAATGAAAAATAACCAGGATATGATAATATCAGAGCGGAAGAACTAAAGGAGAGAAATTAAACCCCTGCAGAAAATTTGGTCTTAGAAGAGGTTCCTCAACATACGATGTAATAGCTGTCCTGACAGGGGAAAATAAATTATTTTTCCAACCTCCTCCGTAATTCGGATAACATTTCCTAAATTTTTGAGAAAGAAAGTTTTTGGCTTTCTACTATTCCATCTTGATATAGAAAAATAGGGGAATCTTCCAAAGAAAAGAAGGAAGCGATCAATTTCAAAAGAAGTAGGTAACTCTATAGATAGATGTGTAGATCATGCAAACAGTTATTTTCATGTGAATATTGAATTACACGAAAGAATCATTCTTTCGTAACAAATACTTTTATATAAATATTGAATTATAAAAAACACTTTTCTCTACTCAGTTTGTATTCCAAATATTATAGTTATGGAGTTGAATCAGATATAATCAATCCATAGGATTTCTACACAGTATACTGAATTGAGGGTGAAAATTTCACTTAGGTACATGGAACACTGTCATCTTCACTGGTATACATCGATGTTTCGCCGTAGGACACTTGCCTTAGGGCTCTTCAGTACCAATCTGGATAACATTATAAAAAAACACACAATTCATCCATGAATAATTCATAAATAGTATCCAAATTATTGAATGAATTGTATATTTTTTCTTATAATGTTATCCAAATTGGTACTGAAGAGCCCTAAAGCGAAACATCGATGTCTACCAGTGAGGATGACTGTGTTTTCCATGTAAATGAAATTGTTACCTTTCATTCAGTATATTGTGCAATAATCATGTGAATGATAGCTGATTCGATTCCATAACGAATGTTTGGAATACGAACTGAGCAGAGAAAAGAGTTTTTTGGGTAATTCAGTGTTCATATAAAAGTATTTGTTTCGGAAGAATTTTTCTTTTGTGTAATTCAATGTTTACGTGGAAGTAGCTGTTTCAGGGGGGTTTTTTCTTCCAGTTCGAGTCTGAAAGTTACTTCTATGCAAGATCTACACATCTATGTATATAGTTACCTCTAAAAAATGATTGCTATCTTCCTTTCTTTGGAACATTCTCACATTTTTTTGTATCAAGATGGAGAAGTAGAAAGACAAAACTTTTCTTTTCCAACAATTGATCTATCCTAAAAATATAACCATTTCATTATATTTAATAAATGTTTCGATATCTCCAATTTGGTTTTTCTGGTGAACAATGTTCTCCAGGATGATAAGGATTTGTATGAATCAATTTCATTTCTGCAGACTCAGCCCATCCATGGAATATTCCAGAGGTGAAGGATGAGCCACAATCTGAAATAATTCTTCAAAGTTAGACCACTTTGCTTCAGAGCCTTACCATTAACAAAACTTGTTCCCTCGTCTATCGAAATGGCGAATGATTTTGTTGTTCTATTGGTATCAGACTTTTTATTCAACTCTGCAAAATCAATGTGTATGGTTTACCTTTCCAAAAAAATCTTTTGCTAATTTTATAATATGTTTTATAGTGAGTATTGTGTCCTTCTGATTCAGGATCATCATGATGAAGCGTTTGCGTTGTTTTCATATTATCACTTTCTACTAAATATTCCTCACTTTTCATTGTCTCCAAATCGTGAATAGAGAGATTACACTAAAATATTTCTGGAACCTCCTCTGGAACATCCATACATAGTCTTGAAATAGCATCTGCATCTTCTTTTTCTTTTCCTGATTCATCATTTATTTTCAAATGTCCACAAAAATATCTGCCATACAGACAATCGATCTTTTGAATGACCTGATGTCAAAAGTTGCTAGTAGTAACTGAGTAGTTCACCTCACTTTTGGAAAATGTATAAAAAAATAACTGATGACGATTATTTGACGTGTTTTCGGTTCTATACGATTACGTTGATATAATATGACTCCATAATCATAGTAAGATGCATCAGTGGACAATTCATAATTCAGTCTAGGATCTGATAAACGAAAAATAGGTTGCAATGTTACCGAATTTTGGAGAGTTTTGAATGTCTGTTCACACTCATCTGTCCAGATGAATGGTTTCTTTATATTTCAATTGATCGAATGAACGAACGAATTTGCCATAATTCTTGATGTAGTTTCTGAAATTATTTGTCGATTTAGTAAAACATAGTAATAATTTCAGATTTGTGGGCCTTTCCATATTCTTTACTTTTTCAACAGTTTCATGTTTCAATTTTATCAAGTTTATTTCATTTATGATGTTTACAAAATTTCAATTAGTTTATACCGAAATTCTGGTGAAATTATTAGTCATTTTATAATTAATGAATGGAAAAGAATTTGAACAGTATGAACACAGGAAGTTATTGTATAGCAAAATAGGTGTTGTAGTTTTGTAAACTATTAAAAGAAAATTCCACAGAGAAATTACACTTGAATAAATTCATCACACGCCTCATCTGATAGTGAAAATATTGGGCTGATTGAATTCAAAAAAGTTGGTATTCACTCCAAAATCTTCTCATCATAATTTTTCATTGTAACGCAAAGAAATAAATATAGTTAAAAGAAACTATAAAACACGCTTTTGAAGAACATCGAACTGAAAAGTTAATTTTTTTTAAATAAGATTAAAACAATAACGATCGAAAAATACTAGTACCTATTATTGTGAAAAAGCGTGGACGCTAGATATACAAAAAATATGGCTCAAAGCGCCCACGCTTTTTTCACAATAATACTAGTATTTTCCGATCGTTATCGTTTAGAGATTATTTTAATTCAAAATTTGAAGTTAAAATTAAAATTTATTTAAATTTAAAATTCAAATAAAATATTTCCAACTTTTTAGTTCGATGTTCTTCGAAAGCGTGTTTTTCAGTTTCTTAAAACTATATTTATATATTTTCATTTTCTTTTGAACAACCTATCAAGGAGGTTACGTACAGCGCCATCTGCCCGCGAATAGATCAAGCACTAATGCCGATAATTCTGTCAATGCAGATCCCGAGCTTGAAATTTATAAACAAACAAACATACATACATACAGGTGAAGCTAATATAAAAAGTGTGAAAAAGAATTTTCACTTTCCAATATCAAAGTTATAAGCAGTAACAAACACATAAAAAATTTGTGTACATTACGAAACTCACTCATTTGCAACGTTTTTTTACCATTATATTGAATCTCATGAATTGTACTTCACACTGAATGACCAAAACTGAAGTATGTTTAAACCGTACGTTTCTGTAAAACCTAAGGTAAAATAATACCTATTAAACAAGTTCGGACCTTCAACTGATTTGAAACCTATGGAAGAGCAAGAAAACTAAAATTATTGAAATGTTGAAATTACTATAAGTAATATGACTGAAATATTCAGTTGAGTTAGTTAAACTAGAAATGGTTATTTTAAGAATAATTAAAGAGTGTCAACTGTCACGGCCGGAGATGATTGTGTCGAAGCTATCTTTCTGATATTTTGGCGTTGATCTGCAAGTTTTTATGCCTGGCGTTTTGTCTACTTCTGCCGTGGATATTATCAAAGGAGTTGTGGAAACGGTCGAAATGCTCGAGTTGTTCTGAATGGAGAAACTGTTGTTCTAAACACAAAAACGCAGAATCTATTGTTTTAAACACAAAAACGTCAGGCATAAAATCTGCACATCACTGCTAAAATCAGGAAATAGCTCTGACACAGTATTTTCAATAATTTGGGCATTTCATCCATTTTCATTTCATATGAGCTTCCATGAATTGACAATGGAAGTCCGAACTTGTAACATTCACTAAGAAACATTGTCAAACTACTTGATAGCATTTGGTTTCTCTAAAGTTCTCCAACCTTCGTACTTGCTCATAGTTAAAATTATTTTATTACACGATTTGAGCGATAATACATTTACAAATATAAAAACATCTAGAAAGTTCGTTGAGGATGACTAGGTATAGGGGTTGTACAATTTGGGGGCAACAGAGGGACGAAACAATTTGCAGATTCGTAGGACCTGCGAAATTCACTTTAGCACCAAATATACTGTTTGTTCTCATCAGTCAGTCTACATTTTGGAGAATAGCAGTCTGTCGATAGGGAAGACGGCTGGGTTTTCTTTTGACACCATCTTTGAGGAAAAATGTCACAATTCCAAAAAGTTTCATGAATAGTTTATTTATTGATCTTGAACTCAACATAAATAGCAGCAATTACACCTGCCATCAGTTGTGCTGGATTCTTTTAAGTTTTTTCTTATACAAAACATCTCTATCTCAGGATATAACGGAACTTGGAGGCGATGACGTAGCTTTTCTTAGAATGCATGATATATATTGATTATCACACGTGAACATTTTCAGTAAAAAAAAGAATAATATACACCGACTG
>WOGO01007023.1:0-11386 GCA_015342085.1 Leptinotarsa defecta | reverse complement strand
GCATCATTTTAAGTTAAATTTAAAGCACAAACAAGTGCCGAAGTTAAACTTCATTGAAACTTTTCGAAAAACAAGTTTTCCATATGGTGCGCACTTTTATGGTGACACTTTATGTTTCCTGAGTCGGCTATGCCCCGTTAGTGGACCCACCACCACCCTTATGGTTATGGTTTAGCAGGCTTTCAGTGAATGTGGGCGATGGTTTCTTTATGAACTCTTTCGCCTGCCTCATTCTTGGAAGCTTATTCCACCAATCTATCGATTCGGTTTGCATCCATGAATTCATGGATGCCTTTATACATGATTTCGCTACCCCGCAGAAGGGTTCTGGGCCAATCATAACCTTGGATGCGCCTTCAGGGCTAGAAGATCGGCCTCCTCATTGCCCTTGTTGTGACTCTTATGTCCGGTTACCCAGGCTAGAGCGACCCTATTTTGGGTACTTAGCTTTTTGAGTGCGCTCAGACAAATTAGCGCTCTCTGGTTTTGGATCACGATATAATGAATGCTTTATTTTTGAACTCTGATTTCATCAAAGGTAACAAAGTTAAACTATTGGGATGTTAAATAAAAAGTAAGGTGAAGTAACGTCTAGTAACGCAAGATAAGTTGGCAATTTTCATCTTTCTGCATTGCATTTTTTCCTTTAAGTTATCAGAAACCGCCTTACTACGATCTTTGACAGATCTATCTCATTATTAGATTGGATTCAAGCTTCATCCGTATCATTACAAGTTGATTTCTTTATGAATAACTGATTAATGCCAACTAAAAAATTGTCAAAAATTATAATTTCTTCCATGTTTATTTTTTACTCCACATTTTCATGAAGGCCATAAAATTCATTTCTATCAAATCACTTCATTAATCCTGTAGCTGTAGAACTTACAAAATTATAGGATAGGTCAAATAGCATTTTGTACATACATAAAATAATACTTAAAGTAAAATTAACCATAGAACACTATCGCTCGTCAAATTTACTATGGTAGGATTTAAATTGTCGGAAATCTTTGGTGTTCTTTGGGTGCCGCTCTAGTCCATCCACCACTTTTCCTCAATCAGTGTCTAGAACTAGTAGACGGCAGAAGGTACTGATCAACTTTGAATTAGGAGGTCATGTTGGAATTTCGTCGTAAATATTACGACGCAATAGCATTAATGTAAGTTTTCAAAAATGTTTGTTCATAATTATATTTATTGCATGAGAATATATTGCGTCTTCAGGTTGCGACAATGGAATATTCCTACGAGAGAAAACGTATCTTGACGGAAACATAACTGGAAAATCTGTTATATGAAGTAGACGAAGATGATGCCTTCTCTGGTGATTCAGCAAGAGAAACAGAAGATCATTGTGAAAATGAGGAGAACTTTGAAGACACGGATAGTAATTACGAAGAAGACTGCTTTGATGAAAATACAAATTTGTCACATTTCGACCATGAGGATGATATATCACAAAATGTTGAGATCGAAAATGATTTGGCAGAAAATATAACTGAAGATGAAGATGATATACCGCTCTCTAACTCATGAACACAAATCCGAATATTGTAGTTTCACCGCGACTCCATGTGAAAGGTAAAATGGGAAATGGAGTCCAATTACAAGGAGCCTTGTGGGAAGGTATTCATCCAAAAATGTTGTGCCTATCAGACCCAGCCCAAGTAATATTTGTGCGAAATCCGAGAAAGAGCTTGATATTTTCAAATTGTTCTTCGAAGATACTATATTAGACCAGATATTTGAGTATACTAATCAAATTATACTGCAAAAGGCAATGAAGTATAAAAATCAGAACTCGGCAACAATAACAAAAACCAATGAGAATGAAGTGATGGCCTTATTAGGATTACTTTTTTTCTCAGCTTCTCTGGCCTTATGTTCGGCCTAATATATCAGGAAATATTTATAGATCTGTCATGAGTGAAGAACGATTCAATTTTCTCTTGAATTGTCTACGGTTTGACGATAAAACCAAAAGGCCTTCACGTAAAGAGTCAGATTCTTTTGCTCCTATAAGAGAGATATGGAATCGATTCATATTGAACTGTCCTTTTAGGATGTATATGCCCAATAAGCCGGCGAGATATGGACTCAAAATAGTAATGGTTTGTGATTCTGGAACCAAATATATGATTGATGCTGCTCCTTACTTGGGAAAATGTACGAAAACCCATGGTGATCCAGTTGGTACTTATTTTGTGAAAGAATTGACAAAAACAGTCCACGGGTCTAATTGGAACGTAACTATGGACAACTGGTTCCCGTCGGTGGATTTGGCGAAAACAGTGTTAACGAATCCCTATAAATTGACAATTGTTGGAACATTGCTTTAAAATAAGGTAGGAATTCCACCAGTGTTTTTGGATGTGGCACATCGCAAACACAAAACCTCTATGTTCGGCTTCGACAAAGATCTGATGCTTGTTTCATATGTACCAAAAAAAAAGAATGTACTTCTATTATCAACCACACATATCAAGCCTCAATATCTTCTTCATCGAAGTTTTATAATGGAACTAAAGGTGGGGTCGATTCTTTTGATTAGATATGTGCAAACATGAGTTGCAACTGAAAAACTAAACGATGGCCGTTATGTATCTTCTATAATATGCTCAATATGAGTGGAATAAATAGTTATATCGTATACAACCATATGTAAACCAAAAATGTAAAGTCCGTTTCAAGACAAAAATTCCTGTATAATCTTAGCATGTAACTCACGAGACCATGGTTGGAGCACCGAACAAATTACAAAAATTTATCTCGCACACTCCAAAAATCTCTGAGTGATATTTTGAATCCTAAGGCTTCATCGAGTGAAATTATACCTCATAAAGGACCCAGAAATATTTGCTGCCTTTGTCTATCGAAAAAAAGGAGAATGACCACCTCCTATTGTGACTAGTGTAAATATCCTATACAGGGTGTAACTGAATAAGTATAAAACATTTAAGGGGGTGATTCCTCATCGTTAAAAAGATAGGATATTTTATATAAGGAAACTTCATTGGAGCATCCCTTGTTTAGATACAGCCCCTTAAAGGGGGTACATAAAATTTGTATAACAATTTTTTTCACAAGAACTGAAAAAGTTACAATATTGAAATTAGCCAGACGTTTTGTACTACCAAAAAAACACTTAACCAGTAATTTATTTGGTTCACCCCATGGTTGTAAGGGGTGGAAAACGCAACCCCTAAAATTTATTTCCAATGTAACTTTCTGTATTTTTATTTGTTTACCTACCATTTAATAATTTATTTCCAATAGCCTGTTTCATTCTAAACAAAAAATGTATCGTGGGTTTTTTGCTCAAAATAAACCAGTTCGCAGCAAAAAGTTATTTTAGGAACAACTACAGAGATACATCGTCATAAATGCGAAAATACGAAACAAATCTATCTAGTAGGTCGCTATTGAAAACAATTTTTATACAAATTTTATGTACCCCCTTTAAGGGGCTGTATTTAACAAGGGATGATCCAATGAAATTCCTTTATATGAAAGATCCTATCTTTTTTTCTATGTGGAATCACCTCCTTAAATGATTCACACTCATTTAGTTACACCCTGTATACCAACTTACATTTGAAGTTGTTCAGATGTGAAAAAGTAAAAAACATAAATACATACATTACAGTCATCCATTCTCACAAACTTCAAGATTTTATAATATTAGTAGGATTAGTAGGAAAAGCAATGTATTTCATTCTAATCCTTTCAGTTTTTTCTGCTGATGCTATTCAATATTGTTTAAGTGGGGTACCTATTGATTGACTGACACTCCCATATGTCAACTTGCAGCTGAAGCTAGAATCTTGAAAGATGCAGGTAGGTTTTTTGTATAGCGTAACTAAGCATCAAGAAAGGGAATCAGGAATTTCCACCTCCAAGGGGGAAATGTGACAAACGAAATTCTAGGCGGGCGAAGCCGCGGGCAACAACTACACCATGATAATTGGTTTCCATTTTTTAATGTTTTGGTTCCTATTCGAGCAAATTTTTTCAATTTGTGCTTCCTGAGCCACGTTTGATTAATTTCAATAACATCCTGGATATTTCATAGCTATTTTTCAACCACAAAGGACTCGAATATCTTGGGCTTGGGCCACACAAACTCTAGCAGAAATTCAAATTCATAAAATTATTCGTATGCCCAACGAATGTTCACTATTGATACTGTCCTAAAAAACCCTCAATTGAAACTATGAATTTCGGTACTACAGTTTCGTGAGGATGGAATATTTTAGTAAATTTTCTACTCTTCAACGTTTCTACTAGATTTTGAACATTTAATTTCAAACGCTTGGACAAATTATAGTGTTTGCGAATTAATTGATAATTATGAACTATATCAAAGTAGAATTAAATAACTAGTGTTACTTATTTTTTTTCCCATACAGATCATCTTTTTTAGTACGTTGAGAACTGAGAACTGTATTCCATTAAGACTGAGTCTAACGCAGCTCTCTTTTTTTATTTATACATTGATAATATTATATAAATGCTGCCACTGCAGTTCATTGCATACAGAAATAAAAAAAAAATTGACAACAACAGTTGCTTAATATTGTCTCAGTGCAAACGAAGCTCAAACACAATTAGAAGAATTTATTCTCCAGAAATTTTTGAAAATACCAAATCAAGTACCAGAAAAATATCGCAGACAACAATATTTGGATGCACATAAGTGAAAACACAAGACTCATCAATTATTTTTTCTGTTAATGAAGGAGCACATGACAAATGTTGCGGCAAATGGTCGTTTACTTAGAAATTTCAAAATATACCAGATGTTCGCCACTAAAAGGAAAAATAACATTACCCTTTACCTTTGTTGTTTTCTTCCTAAATGTAATATTGAAAGTTGTACTATCAATCCAATCATGTTCAAAAAATTTCGCGATAATTTTCATCAATACGTGTTAGTTGGTCACAATATTCAGAAATATTCAAAAACTTTGAGCCCGAAGAAAACACGAAATAAAACATCTAAGACCTATAATTGGCAAGGAGAAGTATTTTCAGCTGATGAAATCAACCTCCTTGATTATTTCGAAAGCCTGTAAATAAATGAACTCGGCCAGGATACTTTTATCGATAAGCATTGGGTATCTTCATTATCGTTCAAACTATCCTTGCCAAACTCCTTCAATTTTGAATAAAGTTGGTGTGGAATGTAAGATTGAAAGATTAGAAATTTCCACACCTAATTCAAAAGTTACGTCTTATTACGATGCAGATCTCTCTAACCTTCCTCGTCTACACGTTACTGTGTTCAAGCCTGTTCTGTACTCAGAAATTAGTTTGAATAAAGATAATAGGTACATGTATATTGTTCTTGACCTATTTTTCTCCATATTTGTTCTTTTTTTTTTCTGCCAATTGACGAAATTGGATTCTGGAAAATACGTTCGGAAAGATCGAAATGGATATTTTCGTATCATAGGAGAGTACATTGCCTTTCTACACATGAATAGTCCATTATTATAAATTTGAAAAACGGTGGTATCACTCTGTTGAACCTCAGATGACCTTATTACACTACGACCTTGAGAAATAGCAATCTTCTACTTTTCCATTTGAAGATATAGACGCCTAGTAGCTGTGAAGAAAATGTTCAATATCAAAAAAATATTTTTTTAAACTCTGTGGTATGTCATCTTGTATGTCTGTTCGTCTATATGTCTGTTGAATGCAAAACTATGGTAAACTTAACTCGAGAAAGAAAAAACATATCGATTTATAACTTTCACCGTTCATTAAGGCCACAATCTACTTCAGAAGTTAAGATTTTGTCAAAAAACAAAGATATTTTTCCATGACACTTTTTTTGAAAACCTTCAAAATTTTCGATCAAATATCTCCAAAACGAGAGATATTGAAAAAATTCAAAATGATGAGGCATATATATCAATGTGCCCTATGAAAAAATACGTTACATCGTAAAAGTTGATTATTGGAATTATAAAGTTATCGAGAGACCATTTTCACTCCAGTCAAAAAGTTCTTCAAAAAATATTGCAACGTTTTGAAAAATACGTACAAACTTCTCGTGGCTTATTATTTTCAATTTTACCCCGCAACACGAATTTCCATTTGGTGACAAACCTGGCAAATTTCAAAATCCAAACTACCTCGACCACATCGCTACGAACACGTAATGATGCTAGTACAAAAAATTTAAAAAAACATCGATTGACGAATTTTCAAGCAATTACGGGAAACCGAAAAATTGTTAAATGATACTTTTGAATCTGTCAGTAGAAACTTTTTTAATTTCCCTGTATCAAATTGAAGCCGTTTGCAAACATTTGTTTTCATTTATATAATTATCAGAAGAATGTTAGTGTTCACATAATTTTTTCTTCTAAACAATTTCAATGATTTCAATCTCCTCCTTAGTGTTCACATATACATCCACGTGATTTTTGAAGACCTTTGAGCATCTTCGATCGATTGACAAGTTTCGAAAATGTAAATTGACAGATTTAAAGAATGTCAATAACAGATCTGAAAAGGGTCAAATCACAAATTTGAAAAGTGTTTGAAAAGTTGAAAAAGTGGCAATTGACAGATCTTCATAAGTGTGTTAAAGAATGTTTTTGAGTTGTTAACCATGATCTACAGGTTCTGAAAGTGTCAATTCACAGATGAAATTCTCAATTAACAGATTTGAAAGTTATCAGTCGACAGATTTGCAAAGTGTCAAATCACATATTTGAAAAATTCCATTGACAGATGTGAAAAGTGTCAATTGACAAAATTCAAAAGTGTCAATCGACAGTTCTGAGGTTTGAAAACTGTCAGTTGGGGGACTTTTCAAATGTTTCTGCATCAGCACCACTACGCCCTCGTGCGTCGCCGCACCAAAGGACAAAACCAATTCCACCAAAATTCAAACTTACCGCCTGTGGTTTTTTAGGAGACCTAATCGGCGGCCGGTGCACCCCATTTATTTTGTTGTACAAACCGCACGCGTTACAGAGATAATGACCGGTACCGTCCCTACGCCAAAGGGGGGTGACACTAGCGCCGCAATTTACGCACTCTTTCACTTGTACCTCTTGACTGGCCCGGTGCCCGTCGTCCAAGCCGCCGCCACTGGACCAGGCCGTGTTCACGTATGCCCCCCCGTACGCCTGGGTGCTGTCCGCTGGGTGCAGGACGTTGGGGTTATTCTGGTAGAACTGGTGGTAGGTGGCGCTGCTCGTGGAGGGAAATGTGGAGTAGACGGTTTCGCTGGACGGGTTGAGGAGGCTAACTTGGGTTTGCGTGGAAGGTTCGAAGTCGCCCTGAGAATAAAAAAGGGTTCTTAGTAGGAATGAATCATAAACGACCATTAGCTATTAGTTGGCACTACTGAAATCCTAAAAGTTATACATTTAATCAGCAGCAATACGGAGTTTGATGGCGCAATTAGTTGACATTGATGTAGCAAAATACTTTCGAGTATTGTCCTTTTCGTGTTTTTGTTGCTTTCTGCGTTTTGCCGTGATCTTCTTTGGTTATAATATAACATTTCAACTGCAACTGTGGCAGTCATCTTCAGTGGAGTGGTCGAAAGATTCTTCTTGACGTATCAACTAAAACTATGCTGATTTTTCGAACACTTTTTATAATGGTGGTTTCGCGTCTACTTCGTTTTGGCGCTTTACATTGCTGTGTACCAGATCTTTGGTAGATATGTCCTCTCTTCTTTTCTGCTTAAGTTTTCTTGGTGTTTGTGTATTTCTATGACTTCTATTTTATTCTTTTCTTGTTGAATAATGATTCCAAGTTACTAGCCTCTTGGGATCTTGTGTTTCCCATCGAACACTGGATGTTAGGTTTCTAAAGAAGGATAAAATTAACACCGTCTGCAAAACAACAAAGAAGATTTTGGAGTACCTGAGATTAGCAGAAGACAGCATAGATCCACTAAAATCAGCGGGAGTTCATAGGATTCCATGTAACTGTGATCAAGTCTAAATCGATCAGATGAAAAGAAGCATTGATACCCGCCTAGTCGAGCACAAACGGAGTTGATTGAGACAGACCGTGAAGTCTGCAATAGCTGAACATGCACGGTCCGACTTGGAACACAAGATCCTGTTCGAAAATACCAAGAGGCTAGCAAGTTCGAATCATTATTCAACAAGAATGTATCTAGAAGCCATAGAAATACACAAACAACAAGAAAACTTCAATAGAAAGGGAAGTGAAACACATGTTGCAGTTTTGTGAACTGTTCAATGGAAATTTCACAATGATGTGTTTGAATACGCTGTGGACTTTCATCAAGTATCTGCCATTACCATACCGTTGACCCCAAACTATAGAGGGTCGCTTGTGGGGACCTCTTCTGTTTCTGCGTCAACCTAATTCTTTATTTCACAAAGGGTTAGCGTAACCAACTCACTGTCGCTATGGGCCTTCACAGCTCAACTATTAGCATTGCGAACTTTGTAATAATCCTGACTTATCAGTACAATAAAATAGCACTTACTTGATACCTAGAAGACCCCAAATTGGGATCGTTTCTATACAAAACCGGTGGGGAACTGTCCACGGCTCCTCTCTCAGTGTACAGGGTCTGGTACTGATGCTGTTCCATATACTGCGAAGCATCGGTGTATCCGTTATTGTACTGAGCAGTCTGCAAGTTGGTGTAGTCTCCTTGATGTTCCAAGTCACTAGAGATAGTAACTGATGTCATGCTGTTATCTATTGAGTATAACTCTGAGGAGTAAGTGCCGGAAGCTGTGTAAGTATCCGGTACCTCGACAGAATAAGTCTTCATGTCTCGTTGGGTGATAATCTCTTGGTATGATCCCGATTCTGGAGACTCAATTTTGTGCGTCACAGGACTTTGTTCTTGTGGAGTTGACGTAGAAGTGTTGACTATTTCTTCGCCAGCTGCCTCTGGAGGCTGTTCGTCGTAATTTTCAACTATTGTTCCAGCTGTTGTGATAAAATTTCGTTTGATGACGGTGGATGATGGTGGAGGTCGTTGTTGAGGTTGTTGCTGCGGTTGTTGCTGCGGTTGTTGTGGTTGCTGCTGGTTTTTGTCTTCATCTGGGTCAGCTTTTGGTTTGACGTCTTTGACTTCTTGTTCTTCGGTCGGATCCATTTTACTGTGAAATATTTTTAATGAAATAAATAGTATGAGGACACATTATTAGATGTATTTAGACATTTTGATCATCAATGTATAATTATGTTTATTCAATGACGAAATTGGTGATATTACTCAAATCGAACGATCGATTTTCTTTTGCTATCGTCCAACCCGTGTTAGGAATCACACGTTGAAATGTGAGACCTCGCACAAGTTTCGACTTTTGAAAGTTGTCGTTCGTAGGGGTGCGACAATGCGACAGCTGGTTGACGGTAAAAGATGTTCAAAACATATTTGCCAAGACCATAACATCAAAAGTGGAAGACAAGCCTTCATGGAAGGTTGTTCCACTGGTCTGAAAATTCCAGTTGGAAAAGGTCGTTATCTGATATCACTCACATAGGCAGCAATGAGGGATTCGTGATGGATGGATTGATGCTGTTTGAATCGAAGAAAAGGGTTCAACAACAAACTTGTGAAAGTTCCGCAAGGATACGTAGTATTAATGGATAAAGCAATGTAGTACAGTAGACGAGTCGTGTTGGAGGAAGGCAAATATTACTAAGTGGTTATAAATAAAAGCTATTTCTTCCAAATCAACCATGTTGAAAACAGAGATCCTCAACTTGGCTAAACGTCATGTCAAAACTCGTCAGGTATGTCGCTGATGAGATGGCAAAAACTAAAAGAATGTCGGTTCCTGGGTTGCCGCCTTATCACTAGGAACTGAATCCAATAGAATTGGTTTGGGCTGAAGTTAAAGGAATAATCACAAGGAATAACAAGACCTTCAAACTGTTTGAAATAAAGAAATGCCTTTACAATGCCTTGAAAACAATCGACCAAGATGCTTGGAAAAAGTATACACAAAACAATCAGCATCAAAGCGTAGATGTGGGATCTGGATGATCGCATATAGTCATTATCACAAAAAATAATTCCAGTTGTCATCAATCCCAATGAAACTTTTTTTCAGATTACAAATTATCGCAATATCTTTTTCGATGTAAGTATTCCCAATGAATCTATGAAATTGTTTCTGAATCAACTATAAAATCTAGATATAAAACCAGATTGAGGCCCCGGCATCAAGTCACAAAACCCAAAAGTGTATCTCTCAGTACATTCACACTTTTCTACTTCTTGAAAATGGCTTCAAAGTCGAAACCGAAACGACAAACAATGTAAAATTTTGAGCTCGAAATTCAGATCTTCAAATCTCTAATCACGAAAATCTATTCTATTTGTATACTTATCTCGTGACATTGCGGAAGACTTTATCCATCTTCATTATTAAACCTACCATCGATGTGATATTATTATCAGTGTTAATGATAATATCAAATTGATTTACATCAAAACACGAATTATAACTCAAATTATAATTTTTTCATTTCAATAGGTTGGATAATGAAAATGGATAGTCTTATAAACGTCACCAGATAATACATATTTATTTTTATACGCAAAATTTTATAAATTCCAGTTACTGACCAACTAGATTTTTTTTTCATTCTTGAAATTCTCTCACTCTCAGACAATACCGAATGTACTATAACATCTTCATATATCTGTTTCATAACAGAATGTTGATTTAGTTTACAATTATTTTTTGATCATCACTCTATCTTTTCAAATAATGACACACAGTTGAATCCCTTTTCACCAAAAACCGTACCTCTATGAGTCAAAATGAATCGGAAGGTACGAAGAAAGTATATTTGAACAACATATCCGTTTCCCGTACGCGTGGCGTTACGATTTACCTATTTTTTAGAAGTATGATGTTGAACTGCACCCAAAATTCAAATATATGACGTTTTGGTTCGTTCTGCCTTGGCCTAACGGATCATTTCGCCTTATCTCGATTTTTGACGTGTATTCAGAGTGAATGGTAGTCCCTCTGATAAATGTCTATAAAGCATGTTTATCAGTTGTAAATATAGTCAGTTTATTCTGTTTAATTTTTGTTTGAAAGTATGATAATCTAAACACCTTCGTTTTGACGAAAGGTGGTAGCTCTGTAGTTACTAGGTTCTTGATTGTGGTAGTGTTCCATGCAAGTGACATCCTATATCAATAGTTTTTCATATACCACGTTATGTAGCGTTCTTTTGAATGATATGTTTCAATTCCAATACGAATGTTTGTAGTAAAAATTGAAAGAATTGTGTTTCAATGTTCATATGAAAATAGTCATTCCTAAAGGGTTTTTTCATCAATTTCTATCCAAAAGGGTTTTTTCATCTAGTATTTATGTATATATATATATATATA